>JASDQU010739480.1:302823-320221 GCA_032191745.1 Picea mariana | reverse complement strand
TATTGATGAATTGCATAGATCTTTTAGTGGACAACCAGCCAAGAACAAAATGCTTGCATGAATTTAGGGGTGAGAGAAAGTGTCGTGTGCATGAAAATGCATATTGGTTATAACTTATGCAAGACATATTAGTGGTTATGATTGGTCAAACTTTTAACAAAAAATATTTTGTTTTTGAGGGGCATGATGAAGGTGATAAATTATCGCCTGTTGTGTTTAAGATCTTTATTTTTTAAATGCGTGAATGGCATTTATAATTGCTTTCTATTATTCCTATAAATAGTCTGGACATCTCAGCACAGGATGACAAAAAATATTGGCAACGAACTGTGCTGTTCATAATCTTGTAGTTTTTAAACTTCAGTGGTTGATACTAACTTGTAGCATATCGATTTCTTTATCCTAGGATCCTCAAGTGGTGACCGGGTCCCATGATACTACAATCAAGTTATGGGACCTTGCTGCAGGTAATTTTCTACTTCAATAGTATGTAAACTTTTCTTTGCTGTGATAAATTGAAATTTCAAAGATATATAAATTTCTGATGTTTCATTTCTGCACAGGAAAAACAATGTCTACTCTCACATATCACAAGAAATCTGTTCGAGCAATTGCAAAACATCCTTTTGAGTATGAATTTCAACCTTTTATGAATTACACTTGCATGTAGAAAATGCCCTAGGCACTTCCAATCTAGACTTGTTAATAAATATATTCTCGTCTAATAAAGTATGAAATGAAACTCTATTAATTTTGCAGGCACACTTTTGCATCTGCATCTGCTGATAATATTAAAAAATTCAAACTCCCCAAGGGAGAGTTCTTGCACAATATGCTGTGAGTGATTACATACTACATCTTTCACTTACCTGGCTGTATATTATCATGTTGCTAGAAACATATTTTGTCCTTAAATAATTAAGGATGTTTTCTTTCTTTATATATAACTCCATTCATCATGCGTGATTGAATTTTTAGCTTTGTGATATGGCCTGTGTATAAAATTATGTTCTTTCTCCTTGCCCCTTTCCAACCTCTCCCTGCAGAAGTCCAAATATTTACGTATAGTCCTGTTCATCTGTCCCTTTATTATTAGTTACTGATTTGTCATTCATTTGCCCTTTTAACAGGTCACAGCAGAAGACAATTGTTAATGCCATGGCTATCAATGAGGACAATGTGCTTGTATCTGCAGGTTTATTTAAATAGAGTGCTGAAATGATTTATTTCATGTATATTTAGGCATATTTGTCTTGGTTAATTTTGCTTTTGCTGCAGGTGACAATGGAAGCTTATGGTTCTGGGATTGGAAGAGTGGTCATAATTTTCAGCAGGCTCAAACAATTGTACAGCCTGGTATGGAAAAAGTTCCTGATTCTATTAAGAAGAAAAATGATTCTCTACTTATTTTAATTTTATCCCCATTATAAGCTGCAATCATTCTTCCTGGATTTGAGGCCATTACCCTGCTGAATATGAATGTGTATTTCCTTATAATGCCTATTTGACAGGATCGCTTGATAGTGAAGCTGGAATATATGCACTCCAATATGATATAACTGGCACGAGGCTTGTTTCTTGTGAGGCTGACAAAACAATTAAGATGTGGAAAGAAGACGAGACAGCCACTCCAGAGAGTCACCCAATAAATTTTAAAGCACCTAAAGATATCAGGCGGTTTTAAGTCTTTAGTGAATTAATTGTATTTCTATCTAAATTGGGTATTTTAGTTGTATATGATCTAAAGCCTTTTATAGAATGCAAAATGAAGAGGTATTCTTTGTATTCAGCTTTGTTGTGAACTAGCAATTGATGGGGATGGTCGTTTTAGCTGCTCCATATGCAGCTCAAATGATCTGTAAGAGGAATAGACTTAATTGTTGCTGTATTCAAGTATGATACTTGAGCACAGCAAAGCATCTTCTATACAAGGCTATTTTAGGAAACTCTTTCATTTGTGGATCAGTGCTCTCTTGGAATAGTAATGAGCTTTGCATCTTACTGTGTTCTTCAGATATCTTCCTGCTTAATGTTGTGTAGATTTCGCTCCTCATTCATAATAAACTGACATTGTATGTGTGGAGGATATTATTAGGTGCCTTGAACAAACTTGTAGACATACAAGATGACAGATCTGATTTGTATTTAATGCCCGAATACCTTGTCAGAACTCTTTATATATTTTTGAAAGTGCTCCTTTTAAACTCAAGAGAAGCTTTACAATTGGTCCGAAGAGTTTGGGTACCACAAGCGGATCGCCTGCATGGGTGTAAGGGCTCTCGACACAAGCACTTATGTTCAGCTTTTGTACTTCTCTCTAGCCCCCAAAGAACTCAACTTTTTTTGCAGAATCTTCTTTCCCTACGATAGGTTCTAATTCCCCCCAGAGAACTAGGCTGTTAGTGCTTTCAATCTTAATATCTTGGATGGGAAGTTTCTACGGGGGCAACAACTTTGTGAAGATTATCATAGAGATAAAATTCTTCTTACTCAAAGAAGGTCCAACTAGTCTCTTTTTTCGTGGGCAAGAAGGTCCTTAAGTTGGTTATTTCTTGTGAAAACAAGTGTAGGTGAATTCTTTAATGGTTTAGACATGATGCAGTTTCCTAATTATTATAATTAGGAAATAGATATTGTTGCGTCACTTACCTTTATGGTGCCAAGGTTAAGGATTAGATAACCTCCCCTTGCCTTAGGTCATTCTCCACTTGAAGGTGTTGCCCACCCCAGGGTCAGTTGTGTAGTTCCTCAAATCCTATTGTGCCCCAGGTCCCCTTAGGTAGGATTCATCGGGGTCATCATCATGTCATGGATGCCCTCATTCACACTACTAGTTACCATCTTGGTTGCCATCCCATGGTGTCTTCCTTGTACGTTATCTTTGAACCCTTCGCTTCTATGCTATAAGAACCTATGGCATGGCCTATCATAAGATTTTGACCATTGAAAGTGTTATGCACTCTTATTAATTTTTGGTAATTTTCCATGTCATAGGGCATTACAACCTTGCTTTATCCCATAGTTTCCAGCACGAGTGCCAATATTTGCATAATATTGCACAAGAAATGTTCAATCAAAGATCTCTATGTCTAATGCCTCTATCATATGTTGGTTATGTTGATGAAAGTCCCCTTCTCTAAGTCTTTGTTGGCTGTGTGGATGATAGGCAAGCCCCCTCCTCCGTCTCGGGGCGTGTTTTCCATGCAACATATAGGGGTTTCATCAAGATCTAGGGATCTGGATCTATATTCTTGTCTCATTTGGGTCCTCTTTCTCCTCCTTATTGCTTCTTTTTACCCTCCATATTCTTAGATAGGTTCAAAATCTCTTGATGTACCTTCCCAAGAGTGCTTCAACCTATTTGATCGTGCTAAAAACTTTCAAGTTAACACTTCTGATCAAATCCCTTAGTTTTTAGTGGATGAAATGCATTGCTTAAAATGGCCTATTTTTGTAGTGGTCTTATCATGCTTCAGACTTGGCGATCGCCTGACTCTGATAACAATCTACCTTGACTCTGATAGCAATCTACCTCTTGGGTGAGTAATTCTTCTGCATTTTTCCTTCAAGATAGACCATCTATATGGCATCACCTAGGGCTAGTTATGCTTTTTGGGGTCTCCTAACCTCTCTTTGTGATCTTCTATACTCGTGCAACAAGCCTCACCTACATCTGAGCAACTAGGCTTGTTCATCCTCGCACATATTTTTGTGCAAAAGTTCTCTGCTCTTCATAGAATGTTTCAATAATTCCATCCCAATCTTGTCATCACTGTAGTAGTAAGACTCTTGGCTCATTAGTGCTTTAGATATTTTGAATGAAAGGCATCACTCACCTAGACTTGCTTGGGGTAGCCACATCATAGCCTGGGTGGTCCAACACCTTTATTTCCCTTTGCGATGTTCACTGAGTGATTGATTCCTTTCCTTGCCTTGCCAGGCTATATGACCTTATATGATGTCCATATGTGCAATTATGCTTCGAAGATCCTCCTAGCCTCCACTCCCGTAGACTTGCTTGGGATAGACACATCATAGACTCGGTAGTCCAACACCTTTCAGTTCCCTTGCGATGTTAACTGAGTGATTGATTCCTTTATTACTCTCCTTGCCAGGCTATATGGCCTATATGATGTCCACAGGTGCAATTATGCTGCGAAGATTCTCCTAGCCGATGCCTTGCTAGTTGCATAATACCCACTCTAAGTTTCATACATCTATGACCTAGTGGTTGGGCACTCATTCTTTACAATTTTTGCGAGTTCTTCTAGTGACTGGTACCGGCACTTGTGTGTTTACACATACCTAGCCAGTGGTTAGGGGTCTCTTGTCCCACAAACAAAGGGGTCTCATACATCAATTTGGTGTCAATTTGGTGTCTGGCTTGGCCATGAACTTCAAAATATATTATTATTATTATTTATTTCATATGATTTTAGAATTGTGGATTATCTTCGTTACTCGTTACTCATTATGTATGTTCCATTTATATCTCTTATTTACTACGCTACTTAAATAATAAACACTACTATAGATAGATGGAGATTTCTACATTTTCGCACACACTAAGTCACATGTAGATAGAGATTTCTAAGGAGTACATTTTCGCACACACTATCACATGATGTAATTAAAAAATAAAATTTAAAAACAAAATAATTTTAAAAAAATAACTTTTAATAATTAAATAAAAATAAATTTAAAAAACGAAATTAAAAATAAAAAATTATTAATAAAAAAATAAAAAATTAAAAATAAACTTAAAAACGCGATGCTAAGGGGAAGGGCTGCGATTGAGCTGAAAACCCATGCCAAGGGGGAAGGGGCGATTCGCAGGAGTTTAAGCTCCCTTTTTAAGTATTCTTACTTAAATTTTTTTTTTTTTTCGAATTTTTTGTTTTTGAATTATTTTTGAATTTAATTACTTAAATTTGGTTTTATTTAATTTTTTTTATAAGTTTTTATTTAATTTTTTAAATTAGTTTGTTTTTCACCTTTTTTTTAATTAGGGTGTTAATTAGGTTTTAATTAATTCTTCTTTAAAATTTGATTTTAAAATTTTTTATTTTACTTTTTTCATTTATTTTATTTTCAAAAAATTGAATTTTTGCTTTTATTTATTTTATTTTAATTTTTTTGTAATTTTGATTGTTTCCTTTTTAAATTGTTTTTAGACATGTTACATAGGAATTTTATTTATTTTATTTTTTAATTAAGTTTTAATTAATTCTTTTTTAATTTTTGTTTCTTTAAAATATTTTAAATTTTTTGTTTTTAATTTGATTTTACTTTTTTCATTTATTTATTTTTGTAAATAAAATAGATTTTATTACCTCATCATTCCTTCACAACCATATATAGTAGGATAGTGTCTAAAGACCAACCATCTGTTCCTCCAAACAAATGGAAACCGGGACAGGGGGTTGCATGATTTGATGCTTGGACAATTGCAAAAAACTGCCACCTATTTCACTAAACAAATGGAAACTGGAACAGGGACTGAGAGTCTCTCGGTCTGAACATACTGAACAGTTTGAGAGATCCCTGAACATGGAAATTAAAATTCCTACAACATTTTGACATTTATAGTGCAAAAAACAAAAACACTGAGCAAGATTAAGCTATAGAAGAACTCGTGAATCCTTTGTTTCCATGAGTGCTGCCTGTTGGAGTGAAAAACGGTTGTGCGCAGGTTGGGTACCTTCTTTGGCTTGACATTTATGAAAGAGTGTCAAACAACAAATTGAGTCGGCTGTTGAGCAAGGTATGCCGATGGAGTTGCTCGCGCATGTCCTGATGCATTTCCAAAATGAGGTCCAAGTGTTCAGGTGAGAGAGGGAAGGTGGAGCGTGGTCCCTGATCCAGAGCAGTGGAAGGAGGGAGAGTCTCTTCATAGCGTACCTCCTACTGGATTTCTTCCTTAATTATGCATGTGGCCCAATCCGTGGTAGTTGCTGTAGCATGTGCGGAGCAACATGTGAAGGGCGACAGGTCTTGCAAGTCGGGGACACTGTACATAAGGGAGGGTGGTGGGATGTGAATCAACACCGTTGGAATTGCCTCCTCCACAATGGCCATTGGAGGTTCTTTTCCCCCTTGTCATGGCGGTCTAGGGGAGTTTGGGGCAATTGGGAAAAGCGACGAAGCCTTCTCTGTCGGGTGACATAACTGTAATACAAAGGCCCTCACTCCCGAGGCATGTCAGTGTGTGTAATCAAGAAGCTTAGCAGGCGTAGTGCGTGTAGGAAGGGGAAAAAATGACAGGAGAGGCACATATTAAGCCCAAACGCGAGAGTTGGTTCGAAGCCAAGTGACAAGAGCCATATCTTACTGGAGGTAAATGAAGAGGTGCCGAAGGAGTTGAGGGGACCTGGCTTGTGTGTCTTGTACCCATCTTTGTCTTCCAACTCTGTTGCGCAAGGGGAGCCATTAAACAAAGCCAAAGTGTTGTCTCTTTTGTGAGTAGGGCCCTTGAATGCTGCTCATCCTACGAGAAATGGATGGGAGGGTGGCGACATGTGCATTTATAACTTTAGTGAGCATGTTGTCCACTTGGCACCCTATCCGGGGTTAATTTAGACATGCTATATAGGAGTTCTATTTTAATTTTTTTTTCGCTAATTTAGTTTTTTAAATGTGTTTTTAAATTTTTTTGAGTTTTATTTTTATTTTTATTTTTTAAATTGTAATTTTTTATGATTTTACTTTTTAAATTTGTGTTGTGCAATTTTTCTTTTAATGTGTTGTTTTCTTGTTTTTTAAAATTTGTTTACGAAGTCTTTTCATTTTTTTTAATGTAAATTAAAATATGATCAATAGACGATTTTTCAAGTTTCCAATTTAGGAGCTGATTTTAACCATTTTATTTGGCATGTACTAGTTGTCAAGACCCCGATTTCAATTAATCCTTAATTTTGACTCCAAAAATAAAAATGTTGCTACTGAAAGCATCACCTTTCAATTCAAGGGTCAATTTTCTACAATGATATCGGTCATCAAGGTCGTGATTTCGAACAAACCACAATTTTAACCACCCTAAAAAAAAGGGGTGCTATCGGTAACTCCATTTTTTTTTTAACTGGAATGTTTATATTTTATTGCAGAAAGAGGCGGTTGGGCCGAGGCCTAATCAACTAGAGTTATAGATAGTCTTTGTCTCTTTTGCCAATAAACAAACTACTCATTTCTTTCTTTTACTTTTATGGGTATTGAGCCTTACTTTTACGGAATGGGACTGTACCCAGGTGCCTCGTCATTTTTCCTGAAAACTCCATGCTTTAAGTTGCATCCCTCGTTTGCCTTTTTGTCTACTTCTTTGTTCGAGCTACGGAGGATGTGATAAAAGTCAAAGGAGGCGAAGCTTTGCAAAGAACCCCAGAGTCTCTGGAGAGTCTTGTTGAGGGTCGGATTGGCGAAATGCTCCTTCGAGTTTACAATTTTTATCATGGTTTCTGAGTCGCCGAAGACTTGAAGAGTTTTATTTTCATATTCCTAGGCGATCTGGGAGCCTTTTAAAAGCCCAAGGATTTCGGCCTGGTTAATTGTGCTTTGTCCTAACCCCCCGCTAAAGCTGTTTACGCGGGAACCATCGTGGGAATAGATAATTCCGCCAGCTCCTGTTGTCCCGGGATTCCCTTTGGAGGCACCGTCGAAGAAGATTGTTACCTTGTTTTGCTTTCTTCACCATGCTTGGAATTCTTCGTCTGTTGTTCTTAGGCACCAAGAGGGGTTTGAGGAAGGACGAGCTAGGATCTTCATCTTGCCCTGAGTCAAGAGGGTGCCCATCCAATTTCTCTCCTTTGGTGTGAGAGAGGTGTCAAGCTTTGTTGAGTGATTGTTCAGAGCTTCCAACAGGTAAGCCTTAGCTTT
Source organism: Picea mariana (assembly GCA_032191745.1). Classification (NCBI taxonomy): domain Eukaryota; kingdom Viridiplantae; phylum Streptophyta; class Pinopsida; order Pinales; family Pinaceae; genus Picea; species Picea mariana. Next base: position 312,352 of record JASDQU010739480.1, on the reverse strand, counting down.
AGCCGCTACTGTCTGAGGAGTGTGGGTTGTATTGTTAAAAATAAGATCGTTTCTTGCGAGCCAGATCTTCCAGTAGATGAACTTGGGGATGGAAGACCAGATCCGATTCAACAATGAATTTTTATTTAACGCTCTTGGATATCGGTCTTGCCAATATTAAAAAAGAGTGTTGACTGCAATTTGAGTGGGTGTGATCACCTAGAGTCCTTGCAGCGCGTATGTCCAAACTGATTGGGCAAATGGGCAATCCACGAAGAGGTGGTCTAAATTTTCTGAAGTCGTTCTGCATAAGATGCATCTGTGTGGTCCATAGATGCCCCGTTTTTCGAGGTTTTCTCCAGTCAACACGCACCTGTGGAGAAGCACCTAGGTGAAGAAATTGATTTTTGGGAGGCCATAGTTGTCCCAGACTTGATTCAAGATGGCAGGCTTGAGGAGAGGAGGTCGTTGGACTTGTAAAGCGGCGTGTCCTTGGGCGACTGTGTATATTCCTGTCTTCCCCCATCTCCAACAATCGACCTCATAAAGGCTTACAGGCGCTGACTCGATCAATGATTCAAGGAAGATGTGTTTTTGGTGTAGAAGGTGCGCTGACAGATCAAGGAATACCCAATCCGTCCAGAATCCGTCATGATCCCACGTCAAGATGCCTGCTAAACTTTTGAGCCCAAGCTGGGAGAGCCACACACGAATTTTTGTTAGTTCTACTGCATTTTCCAAAGGCGGTTTGCCCATTATGCAATTGGTCCAGAGCAAAGTTCTTTTACCATTCTCGGGGACTTTGGACAATTGTTTTTTAAAGAATTCGCGGCCTTTTCTGCAGAGGTTCCAAAGCAGGGCGCCTTTGGGTGTGTTGTCACTCTAAAAATTTCTCAAAGAAGTTCCTTTGAGGTACTTCTTCCGGAGGAGTAGGCTGACAGGGTGGCTTCTGTTGGAGTACATTTGCCAAAGGATTTTACCTCCTAAGATGATGTTGGCCAGGCTAGGGTCTCTTATTTGGAGTCCTCCTTCACTCTTCGGGCGTTTTGCTATGTCCCAACTCACTAAGTGGAACTTTCTCTGATTTCCTTTTCCTCCTTTCCAAAGGAAATCTTTGATTAACTTTGAGATCTGCTCTGTGATTGCCTTTGGAGCAAGAAGGAAGGAGGCTTGATATAAAGGGAGAGAAGTCAAGACTGCTTTGATGCCAATGGTGTTAAGCCACTGTCCTCCCTAGGCTACAATTTTAGATTTGAATTTTCTAATGACTTCCATCCATAGCGAGGGTTTGTTTGCCCCCAGCGTTAGAGGAAGACCTAAATACTTGATTTTGTCCCAGGAAGCAAATCTTTTGAAGCCCAAGATATGAGCAATTCTGGAAATGGTTTGCGCATTCGTGTTCCAGCCATACACATCACTCTTTCTCTTGTTGACCAACGCTCCAGAGATGCATCAGAAATTTTGAATTATCTCATCGAAAGCCCTTGCTATCCGAAGGGAAGCTCCTCCCAGCAGAAGGGAATCATCAGGAAACATAGCATGGTTGATTGGTTCTGTTCCTTTCGTTGATCGAACACCCGAGATTTCCCCGATGTTCCTTTCTGCTATCAGTTTTCTACTCAGGGAGTCTACCATTAGAATGTACAGGAACGGGGATAGCGGGCAACCTTGCCTTATCCCTCTTGAAGCTTGAAAGTATTTAGCAGGCCGACCATTAACTAGGGGGGCGATCCAGGGCTTGTCAATGCAGGATTTGATCATATTTACAAAATCTGGGCTGAAGCCGTAAGCGAGCAACACTTTGTACAAAAAAGATCGCTTGACTCGGTCGAAGGCGTTGGCCATGTCAAGCTTGATAATCATTCCTTGCTCCTTCCTCTTGTGGCTTGAATGAATGGCTTCTTGTACAAGAATCACATTATCCAGGATATGCCTTCCTTCGACGAAACCCCCTTGGGTGTGGGAAATGAGTTGTTCAAGAAGGGGTTTTAGTCTATTTACCAGTAGCTTCGAGAGGATTTTATAGGAAGCATTGCACAACAAGATAGGTCTAAATCTATCAAAAGAGACTGGGTTGACTTATTTGGGGATTAGGGCGAGGAATGTGGAGTTGGTGCTGCCTCCCACCTTGGCCTTTCGCTGAAATGCTTTAACCATTCTCAGTAGATCTGGTTTGATAATTGTCTAGCAAGCTTTGTAGAAGTGTATGGTAAATCCATTAGGGCCCGGGGCTTTATCAGATTCCATGTCCCAAACAACTTTGCTGATTTCCTCCTCAGTGAAAGGTTTCAAGAGACTTGTGTTGATCTCATTACTGACAAGATGATTCATTTGGGAAAGGAAGTCGGTGGAGACCCCTTCATTTCCTATTCCATCCTCTGTGTAGAGATTCTGAAAGTGATTTTTTGCTGCTGCCTTTATTTGTACAAAACCTTTGGAGACTGTACCATCATTTGTAGTGATTTCAGAGATGATTTCAGGAAAGACGGGCTCTGAACTGCCTGTGAAAGAAGGCCGTGTTGCGATCACCCACTGGCAACCACAAGCTTCGGGACTTTAATTTCCAGTACTCCTCTTCAGATCGAAAAGCACTGTGAGAGACCTGCTGGGCAACTTGTTCCTTCTCCAGATTCTGAATGGTTATGTCTTGACTTTCCATGTCCATCTGGAAATCTGCTAGTTGTTGAATAACATCTTTCCTTTTTGCAGAGTAGGGGTTAGAGGGGGATTTAACCCACTCTTTAAGAGATGATTTTGTTGTTTTTAATTTCTGTTCCCAGACAAAGCTTGGTGAGCCATTAACCGGAGAGGACCAAGCTTTGGTTACTACTTCCATGAACCCTTCCTGCTCAATCCATTGAGGGCTGAATTTAAAAGGGATGGGGCCTAAGTCTTCATCCTCATCTAGTTGCAGGAGAATGGGCTTGTGGTCTGAAGTAATTTTTGGGAGAATTTTAGAGGTCACTACTTTCTTCTCCAACAAGAGTGTGCTTTGCATCAGGAACCTGTCAAGCCTGGCAGAAATGTGAGCAGCCCCTATTCTATTGTTCGTCCATGTGTATAAACCTTTCTTTGGTTTAATATCAAGTAAGTCCCACTGTTGTATCAGATCCTCTACAAGGAGGACCATATGATCCCTGTTGGTTATGTCCCCTCGTTTTTCTTTTGCTTCCAGCACGATATTTAAGTCCCTAACTATTATAATATTCTTGAGAGAGTATGCTTCTACAAAATCAGAAAGAGTTTGCTAGCATTCTTTTTTCTCAACAAATTGGACCGGGACATAAAGATTGAAAAGAGCAATAAAGATCTTACTTGTTTTGTGGTGGAGTTTTGTATAGATCCAGTGCTGAGTCTCAAAGGAGCTTTCAAGATGAAGCCGGTCTTCATTCCAAACCGTGGCAAGCCCTCCAGAAGTGCCCCTTGCGCTGACAACCTTTCCACCATTTCTTTTCTAGTTCGTTCTGCTTAGATCTAGAAGGGTTTCCCCTTCTATTTTTGTCTCTTGGAGCATGAGGATCTCTGGCGATTCTGTCTTTAACAGGTCTTTCACAGTGTCGATTTTCATAGGACTCCCCTGGCCTCCGCAGTTCCAAGAGACTATATTCATTATTTACTGGGATGTGAAGAGGAGGGGCCTCCCTTGGGTGGTTTGGTTATGGTATTTCGTCCAATAGACATTTCGAGGGTGGGTTGGTTGCCCTGCATTTTTTGTCTCTCCGCTTCTTCCTCTCTTGCTTCTTTGAGGGATTTCCTTCCTGCTTTTTTCGATGGTCTTTCGAAAGTATCGTCTTCTGATGAGCCTGACATTACCAGAGGTTTCTTTCTTATCATATCTGCGTAGGGAGGGGAGGAAGAGCCTTCTATTTTGTTTTCTAATTGAGGGGGAAGAACACCTGGATTGATTTCTTCCAAGGCTGGGGGGGGCATGTTGAACCAAAACATGCGCTGTATCCGGGGGTTCTTCTTGGGAGTTGAGAGGATCGAAGGGGTTCAGAGTTGATTCTATCAGAGTAGGAGTTGGGTTCCTAGCCCCTTGAGGCTGCACTGTGTTGGTCACCGTGGTTCTTGAAGAAATCCCTTTCTCGCGAGTCTTGTTGATTTGTTTTGGGGGGTCGGCTTCTGGACCTTCGTCCATTGTTCCCCTTTTGTTTTTTCTGCTTCCACCCCAGCTTTCTTTTTGTAGTTTCTTGCGAAATGCTCATAGTTGTGGAAATACCTGCACTTAAAGGGGAGTTGGTCGTAGTCCAGTTCTTGTACATGTGTCCAGTCTGCCACTGTTATCTTGATGGCCTCTGGGAGCCCTATTTCTAGGTCCACCTCCATGCAGATTCGCGCACAGGAGTATTGATCCTTCCTTTCTGCTCTGTCAATGTATTTTCCAAGAACATTCACAATCGATTCTAGGGATTTCGGACTCCAGCATTGCAGAGGAAGGTGTGGGAGACTAACCCAGACTGGGACCGTCGACGACACATCCTGGGCTGGATCAAAGTCCGAAGTCAACTGGTTCAGGTAAAGCCCCTGGGGGCCCATAAAATAAGGTATGTTTCTGAAGATAAGATCCCTGTCTTCGACATTGTCGAAAATGAAAACATAATATCCTTTCCCGACGAAATGGCTCTTGATGCCTTCTGAGACAAGAGGTCTCCGGTTCCTTTGGATCCACGCTTCGATGGCTCTTGGAGAAGGCCATAATCAAGTGAACTGTTCGATTAGGCCTCTTTCAACGATGTTTAAGGCAACACGACAGGGCTCTGCAGTTGGGAGATCTACCGTCGGGATGGCGCCCAACTTCTTCATGCATTTTTCTTGGGAGGCTGAGATTGGTCGTTTGCCATAGGCATCAACCGGATTTTTGAAGGCCGAGAGATCTGAGGGTGGAGGAAGGGGAGGCTTAGAGCCCCTTCCTGAAGCCATGGCGGCTAGGAGAAGAGGGCAGAGGGATGCTCACGCAGCGCGCGCGCGAGAGCAACTCGGGCATGCAAAATTATTTTCGACCTTGGTAGCTCCATTTTTTGAAAAGGGGTAAAAACAACCATTAAATAAGACCTATAAAAAATGAGAACTGTGGAGGGTTCTCATTAAGTTGGTAACTTTGTTTATAATATAGTATAACAATATATGTTAAAAAATGAACACAAACAATGAGTAATGTAGAATCAATAAATTGAGAGGAAAAAACATAACCTCAAACTTTGGAACATGGTCAAATTAGAGCCATGATTAATGGAGAGAGAGTATACAATCATAAATAGCATGGTATGCAATTTACTTCTATTTGTCCACTATGCAAGCAGAAATAGACTAACATGATTTTGTAACTAGATATTAAGTACATAATTTATGTAATTGGAAATTTGGGTTTTCTTATGTGAAGGTGAACTCTAAATTTGAAGAGGCAACACAAATTCACGATCACTTTGAAGAACTTTTTGTAAATCTATTGCATTATGAAATGCACAAGATGTTGAAGGTATCGATCCACACTTCAATATCAAACTCTTAAAAGTAATTATAAAGAAAGGGGCATGTAGCCATGCATAGAGAAATCAATTTCTTGTGATAGATCTTGGGTTCATTTCCTAGTATGTCCAATTTTCAATAGTACTTCTAACTCTGAGGTTTGTCAAATATAGGAAAGCAACACTTCGAATATCAGATTTATAATCACAAAGAGAGATTTTGTTTGTTGGCCAAGTCTAGTCCATTCAAAACCTAATCCAAACTTTATCGTATACCCAACAATCGTTTAAACTAAATGGTGTTTTCAACTAAGAAATTAGTTATAACAGATGAATCTTAACACAATTAACAATCCAAACACATTGAGTAGCAATTGTTTGGTTTGCCAAGTCAATGTGACACTAGCCTCTCTAAAACCTAAATTAGTTAGTAAGTTGGAAAAAAAGGAAAAAGTAGAGCTAGATTAAGAAAAAAATTATTTTCGTTAACAATCTCGACCTAATAGCATGTCGATTATCAAGCTTATATAATGTGAGGAAGGACCCTCAAATTTATTTATGGCCCTTGCAATTTGGCCTAAACCTAGAAGTTAAGCACGCCTTTAGTGTTCTGAATAGAATGTTGAAGACAAGTACTCTTTCCTTTTCCTTGGCGCGACTATCTCCAACCTCACTTGTTACTGAGACCTATGACCTTATCTTCCCTATCATCAAACCAAACCAAATTAACATATTGGACCTTCAATGGTGTTTTTGTCTCTCAAACGTGTTGTGATGAAAGATCAATGACTTACATTAGCAAAATAAACAGAAGAAAGCAAGCAAAGTTATACCCATTCCTCCATTTTGGGTTGCGGCATGGAATACCCATTCCATATAAATACAATTTAACCATCAAAATACCATAAAATAAAACATGACCCACAAACCCTAACAAGTCAAAAATCACTCTTTGTGAAGTAGCATTGTTGCAAACACCATGTTTCAGCGAAAAACAAAGTGCAATAGACGTAATTTTGTCAACAATAACCATTAAAGTTCTTGGTCCTTTCATCATGAATCAAAAGTGAAGGTGAGAAGAAGAATTACCTTGGCCCGGAATGAAGGAAAACTAGTTGCACATAAAAAAGGGTTAATAGAAACCAATGCTTTGCCCATTGAGCCCTTTTGATATTGGAAACCCAACTAAGGGGTAAAGGAAGTATGTGAGGTTGTGCCATGCTTCATCCGGGAAAATGATCTGCGTGAGAACAATGTTGGGTGGCCTATGTCGGCGGGGAATCAATATGCCAGTCCACACTATCTGCTACAGAGGAACAAATCCGAGAGTCGTGCTTGTTGACACGAAGGCAGAGGTTGTGGTAGCGAATGCACGTCTAAAGTCAGTGAGAAGAAAACTTGAACAATAACGGGTTGGAGTTGGTGAAGGAGAAGACACATGGAGGGTGAAAATTTGTCAATATGAACAATTGGCAGGTTCTGATATACCCTCGATAGACGATGAAGGGAAACGTGAAGTCGTCCCTTAAAAGAATGCCTTCGACGTAGTAAAACAAATAAAAAAAAGAAAAAGAACAAAAACATCCTCAAAATCATTATTTTTTTGTTAAATAAAAATTAAAAAACAAAAAACATTTAAACTCCCAAAAATCATGATGATTTTTTTTTTAAATAAAAATTAAAAAACAAAAAAACATTTAAACTCCCAAAAATCATGATTTTCTTGTTAAATAAAAATTAAAAAAAACATTTTAAATAAAATAAAAATTAAAAAACAACATAATTTAAAAACCACCACTATCTCCAACCTCACATGTTGCTGAGACTTATGACCTTATCTCCCCTATCAGCAAACCAAACCAAATTAGCATATTAGACCTTCAATGGTGTTTTTGTCTTCCAAACTTGTTGTGATGACAGATCAATGACTTGCATTAGCAAAATAAACAGAAGCAAGCAATCAAATCTATACCCATTCCTCCATTTTGGGCTACGACATAGAATACTCATTCCATACAAATACAACTTAACCATCAAAATAACATAAAATAAAACTTGACTCCAAAACCCTAACAAGTCAAAAACTCACTCTTTGTGAAGTAGCATTGTTGCAAACACCATGTTATAGTGAAAACAAAACATGCAATAGACATAATTTAAGCAACGATAACCATTAAAGTTCTTGGACCTTTCATCATGAATCAAATGTGAAGGTGAGAAGAAGGATTTCCTTGGCCCGGAATGAAGGAAAACTAGTTCCACATAAAAAAGGGTTAATAAAATCCAACGTTGGCCTGCCCAGTGATCCCTTTCGATAATGGAAACCCCAACAAAGGGGTAAAGGAAGTGTGCGAGGTTGCGACATGCTTCGTTCGAGAAAGTGATCTGTATGATAATAATGTTGAGTGGCCTATGTCGGTGGGGAATCAACATGCCAATACACGCTATTAGTAACAAATGAACAGATCTAAGAGTAGCGCTTGTTGACACGAAGGCAAAGGTTGTGGTAGCGAATGCACGTCTAATGTTAGCGAGAAGAAAACTTGAACACTAACGAGTTGTGGTTGGTGAAGGAGAAGACACATGGAGGGAGAAAATTTGTCAATTGCTGATGAACAGTTGGCATGTTCTGATATACTCTCGATAGACGATGAAGGGAAAAGCATAATCGTCCCTTAAAATAACGCCTTCGATGTAGTAAAATAAATAAAAAGAAAAAGAAAAAAAAAACACCCTCAAAATCATTATTGTTTTGTTAAATAAAAATTAATAAACAAAAAACATTTAAAATCCCCCAAATCATGATTTTTTTGTTAAATAAAAAATTTCTTTTTTTAGTAAGCACACTTTCAAAGAGGAGGATCCTGTGGAGGCCCTCGAGCAGTTTTAATAATTAGACTTCGAGCTGTTAATGAGAGACACTGTTAGATTGTGAACTAACCCGTCGAGTTCCTACCTAAAGTCTTAATATTTAGGTAATATGGGCAAATGAAATCGATTAATTCCTCGGGTCCCTTTGGGTTGTGGTAGCCGGGGGGAGTTCCTTCTCGACTTGGGCCTTATTAATTAATTAATTAAAGTGACGACGAGCTCATTTAAGTAAAATAAAAATTAAAAACCATCATAATTTAAAAACCACAACTATCTCCAACCTCACATGTTACTGAGACCTATGACCTTATCTCCCCTATCATTAAACCAAACCAAATTAAAATATTGGACTTTCAATGGTGTTTTTGTCTTCCAAACTTGTTGTGATGACAGATCAATGACTTGCAATAGAAAAATAAATAGAAGGAAGCGAGCAAAGCTATACCCATTCCTCCATTTTGGGCTTCGATATAGAAGACCCATTCCATATAAATACAAATTAACCATCAAAACAACATAAAACAAAACATGGCCCACAAACCCTAACTTCACAAAAAGTCACTTTTTGTGAAGTAGCATTGTTGCAAACACCATGTTCTAGTGAAAAACAAAGTGCAATAGGAATAATTTCGGCAACGATAACCATTAAAGTTCCTTGAACTTTCCTCATGAGTCGAATGTAGAGGTGAGAAGAAGAATTCCCTTGGCTCGGAATGAAAGAAAACTAGTTGCACATAAAAAAGGGTTAATAGAATCCAACACTAGCCTAGCTTGCCCAGTGAGCCCTTTCGATAAAGGAAACCCCCAAAAAGGGGTAAAGAAAGTGTGCATGGTTGCACCATGCTTCTTCCGGTAAAGTGATTTGCATGAGTACAATGCTGAGTGGTCTGGGTCAGCGAGGAATCAACATGCCATTCCACGATATCTGCTACAGACGGACATATCCGAGAGTAGTGCTTGTTGACTCGAAGGCAAAGGTTGTGGTTGTGAATGCACGTCTAATGTCAACGAGAAGAAAACTTGAACACTAACAAGTTGGAGTTGGTGAAGGAGAAGACGCGTGGAGGGAGAAAATTTGTCAATTGTTGATGAACAGTTAGCATGTTGTGATATACCCTCGATAGATGATGGAGGGAAAAGCATAATTGTCCCTTAAAAGAACGCCTTTGACTTAGTAAAACAAATAAAAATAAAAAGAGAAAAAAACACCCTCA
>JASDQU010739480.1:283728-302715 GCA_032191745.1 Picea mariana | reverse complement strand
ATTAAAAAACAACATAATTTAAAAACCCTGACTATCTCCAACCTCACCTCTTACTAAGACCTATGACCTTATCTCCCCTATCATCAAACCAAACCAAATTAGCATATTGGACCTTCAATGGTGTTTTTGTCTTCTAAACTTGTTGTGATGACAGATCAATGACTTGCATTAACAAAATAAACAGAAGCAAGCGAGCAAAGCTATACCTATTCCTCCATTTTGGGCTGCAACATAGAATACCCATTCCATATAAATACAAATTAACCATCAAAACAACATAAAATAAAACATGACCCACAAACCCTAACAAGTCAAAAACTCACTCTTTGTGAAGTAGCATTGTTGCAAACACCATGTTCTAGTGAAAAACAAAGTGCAATAGACATAATTTCGACAACGATAACCATTAAAGTTCTTGGACCTTTCGTCATGAATCAAATGTGAAGGTGAGAAGAAGAATTCCCTAGACATAATTTCAGCAACGATAACCATTAAAGTTCTTGGACCTTTAATCATGAATCAAATGTGAAGGTGAGAAGAAGAATTCTCTGGCCCAGAATGAAGGAAAACTAGTTGCACATAAAAAAAGGGTTAATGGAATCCAATGATGGCCTGTGTAGTGAGTCCTTTCGATAATGGAAACCCCAACAAAGGGGTAAAGGAAGTGTGCGAGGTTGTGCCATGCTTCGTCCGGGAAAGTGATTTGCATGAGAAGAGTGTCGAGTGGTCTATGTCAGCGGGGAATCAACATGCCAGTCCACGCTATCTGCTACAGACGAACATATCCAAGAGTAGTGCTTGTTGACACGAAGGCATAGGTTGTGGTAGCAAATGCACGTCTAATGCTAGCGAGAAGAAAACTTGAACACTAACAGGTTGGAGTTGGTGAAGGAGAAGACGCATGGAGGGAGAAAAATTGTCAATTGCTGATGAACAATTGGCAGGTTTTGATATACCCTCAATAGACAATGAAGGGAAAAGCAAAGTCATCCCTTAAAAGAACGCCTTTGACGTAGTAAATCAAATAAAAATAAAAAGAGAAAAAAAAACACCCTCAAAATCATGATTTTTTGTTAAATAAAAATAAAAATAAAATCTTAAAAATAAAAATAAAAAATACAAAACAACATAATTTGAAAACCACGACTATCTCCAACCTTAGTTGTTACTAAGACCTATGACCTTATCTCCCCTATCATCAAACCAAACCAAAGTAGCATATAGACCTTCAATGGTGTTTTTGTCTTCCAAACTTGTTGTGATGACGGATCAATGACTTGCATTAGTAAAATAAACAAAAGAAAACAAGCAAATCTATACCCATTCCTCCATTTTGGGCTGCGACATAGAATACCCATTCCATATAAATACAAATTAACCATCAAAACAACATAAAATAAAACACGACCCACAAACCCTAACAAGTCAAAAACTCACTCTTTGTGAAGTAGCATTGTTGCAAACACCATGTTCTAGTGAAAAACAAAGTGTAATAGACGTAATTTCGGCAACGATAACCATTAAAGTTCTTGGACCTTTAATCATGAATCAAATGTGAAGGTGAGAAGAAGAATTCCCTTGGTTGGGAATGAAGGAAAACTAGTTGCACATAAAAAAGACTTAATAGAATCCAATGTTGGCTTGCCCAGTGAGCCCTTTTGATAATGGAAACCCCAACAAAGGGGTAAAGGAAGTGTGCTAGGTTACGCCATGCTTCATCCGGGAAAGTGATTTGCATGAGAATAATGTAGAGTGGCCTACGTCAGCTGGGAATCAACATGCCAATACATGCTATCTGCTACAGGGGAACATATCCGAGAGTAGCGCTTGTTGACACGAAGGAAGAGGTTGTGGTAGTGAATGCACGTCTAATGCTACCGAGAAGAAAACTTGAACACTAACGGGTTGGAGTTGTTTAAGGATAAGACGCGGGAGGGAGAAAATTTGTCAATTGTTGATAAACAGTTGGCAGGTTCTGATATGCTCTAGATAGATGATGAAGGGAAAAGAGGAATCGTTCCTTAAAAGAACGCCTCCGACATAGTAAAATAAATAAAAATAAAAAGAGAAAAAAAACATCCTCAAAATCATGATTTTTTTGTTAAATAAAAATTAAAAAACAAAAAACATTTAAAATTCCCAAAATCATAATTTTTTTTGTTAAATAAATAAAAAAAGATGAAAAAAAAAACATTTTAAATAAAATAAAAATTAAAAAACAACATAATTTAAAAACCACGACTATATTCGACCTCACCTGTTATTGATACCTATGACCTTATCTACCCTATCATCAAACCAAACCAAATTAGCATATTGGACCTTCAATGGTGTTTTTGTCTTCCAAACTTGTTGTGATGACAGATCAATGACTTGCATTAGCAAAATAAACATAAGCAAGCGAGCAAAGATATACCCTTTCTTCCATTTTGCACTGCGACATAGAATACCCATTCCATATAAATACAAATTAACCATCAAAACAAGATAAAATAAAACAAGCCCTACAAATCCTAACAAGTCAAAAACTCACTCTTTGTGAAGTAACATAGTTGCAAACACCATGTTCTAGTGAAAAACAAAGTGAAATAGACATAATTTCGGCAACGATAACCATTAAATTTCCTGGACCTTTCTTCATGAATCAAATGTGAAGGTGAGAAGAAGAATTCCCTTGGTCCAGAATGAAGGAAAACTAATTGCACATAAAAGAGGGTTAATATAATCCAACGCTGGCTTGCTTAGTGAGCCCTTTCGATAATGGAAACCCCAACAAAGGGGTAAAGGAAGTGTGTGAGGTTGCGCCATGCTTCGTCCGAGAAAGTGATTTGCATGAGAACAATGCTGAGTGGCCTATGTCAGCAGGGAATCAACATGCCAGTCCACGCTATCTGCTATAGATGAATAGATCCGAGAGTAGCACTTGTTGACTCGAAGGGAGAGGTTGTGGTAGTGAATGCACGTCTAATGTCAGCGAGAAGAAAACTTGAACACTATCGAGTTGGATTTGGTGAAGGAGAAGATGCATGGAGGGAGAAAATTTATCAATTGCTGATGAACATTAGGCAGGTTCTGATATACCCTCGATAGACGATGAAGGGAAAAGTAGAATGGTCCATCAAAAGAACGCCTTTGACGTAGTAAAACAAATACAAATAAAAAGAGAAAAAAAAACGCCCTCAAAATCATGATTTTTTTGTTAAATAAAAATTAAAAAACAAAAAACATTTAAAATCCCCAAAATCATGATTTTTTTATTAAATAAAAAAAAACATTTTAAATAAAAAAAATAAAAGTAAAACTCATTTTAAATAAAAAAAATTAAAAAAACAACATAATTTTAAAAACACGACTATATCCAAACTCACCTGTTTTTCCACATATCCAACCTCACCTGTTACTGAGACCTATGACCTTATCTCTCCTATCATCAAACCAAACCAAATTAGCAAATTGGACCTTCAATGGTGTTTTTGACTTCCAACCAAACCAAATTAGCAAATTGGACCTTCAATGGTGTTTTTGACTTCCAAACTTCTTGTGATGACGGATCAATGACTAGCATTATAAAAATAAAAAAGAAGCAAGCGAGCAAAGCTATACCCATTCCTTCATTTTGGGCCGTGACATAGAATACCCATTCCATATAAATACAAATGAACCATCAATACAACATAAAATAAAATATGACCCACAAACCCTAACAAGTCAAAAACTCACTCTTTGTGAAGTAGCATTGTTGCAAACACCATGTTCTAGTGAAAAAAAAAGTGCAATAGACACAATTTTGGCAACTACAACCATTAAAGTTCTTGGACCTTTCATCATGAATCAAATGTGAAGGTGAGAAGAATAATTCCTTTGGCCTAGAATGAAGGAAAACTAGTTGCACATAAAAAAGGATTAATAGAATCCAACGCTGGCCTGCCTAGTGAGCTCTTTAGATAATGGAAACCCCAACAAAGGGGTAAAGGAAGTGTGCGAGGTTGCGCCATGCTTTGTCCGAGAAAGTGATTTGCATGAGAACAATGTTGAGTGGCCTATGTTAGCGGGGAATCAACATGCCAGTCGACGCTATCTACTTGAACACTAACGGGTTGGAGTTGGTGAAGGAGAAGACGCGTGGAGGGAGAAATTTTGTCAATAGCTGATGAACAAATGGCAAGTTCTGATATACCCTCGATAGACGACGAAGGGAAAAACAAAATCGTCCTCTAAAAGAACGCCTTTGACGTAAAACAAATAACCCAAAATCATGATTTACAACCCAAAAAAAAACAAAAACAAAAACAACATTTTAAATAAAAAAAATTAAAAAAATTTAAAATAAAAATTAAAAAACAACATAATTTAAAAATATTTTTTTTTCCTCAATTTCAAAAAACATTTACAATCAAAATGAAAAAAAAAATACATTAAAAAAAAATAGAATAAAAATAATTAAAAAAAAATATATATTTTAAAAAGTTAACATTTTAATTTCTTTTAAATAATTAAAAAAAATAATATATATTTATTTTTAAATAACTTTAATTTTTTTTTGAGGGTTGGGCACCAATCCCCGTCCTCACTTCCAATGCTCTCAGAGTGGTAGCTTTGGAAGTGGGGACAGGGGTTTTGGGAGCTCGCCCCTCAAAACAATCAAAATTTGGGGTTGAGGGTGCAAAAATTAGAACAATAAATAATTAGGTGTTGGGGGTGCAGGTGTGGGTGCATGTGCAGGTGAGGGTTTGATTCTAGAAATCGCCCCCTCCCATCACCACCTTTAGTATTTTTTAAAATATTGGTTTTAAATATATTTCTGTTTTTTTTTAATATGTTTTATTTATTTATTTTTATAAGGAATGGTGGGGGATTTCCTTGGATGAGATGTCATGACCTAGGGGCATCTAAGTCGCAAAGTCACTCGGGGATCACATCCAGCCTGGACCACACCAACCCTTAATATGACTGGATTTTGAGGTGTCCCCAGGGGTTTCAAACTGGTAACTTTCACTTACAGAGTTCCTTAACAATGCACTCCCTCACTCACTGCTCTAGACCTCGAGGACATAAGGAATGGTCTTTCGATCTTGGTATTTTTTTTACTTTTTATTAATTTTTAAATTAAGTTGTTTTTATTTTTATTTTTAATTTAAATGGTTCAATTTAAAAAAAAATTATTTAAAAAAATGATTTTTTTTTTTTTTTTTTTTTGTTCATTTTGGATTTCTTTNTTGTTTCCAGTAACATCAAGTTCTTGGACTATGGTTTCTAGAATATTACAATTTGAAGGCCAGAAAAAAGAGGGTGTTAGTGATAACATCTCTTTTCGATTCAACGTTAGTCTTAAGATTTTGGTTCCAAGAGTATTGGTTTTCAAGGCCATGATTTTAAAAAGATCTACAATTTTATACCTAGAAAAAACGAGGTTTGCTACTGGGAGCACCAATTTTCAATTCGGGGGTTGATTTTAAGATTTGGTTGCAACAGTTCTAGTTGTCAAGTTTGGAGGTTTCAAAGAAGTTGTAGTTTTAACCTTGAAAATAAAAAATGGTGCTGCCATTAGTGTCACTTTTTGATTTGGGGATGATTTTAAGGTTTTTGTTGACAAGAATATGAAGTTGTTAAGGCCATGGTTGTCAAAGGTGGTAATTTTAACTTTGAAAAAAAACGTGCTACTAGTAGCATCAATTTTCAGAATGGGGGTTTGATTTTGGTGTTTTTGACAAAAAAAGGGTTTTTAGGGCCAATGTTGTTGATTATAGCTGCGTGAGACATCCTCCAGGACACAGACTTGAGAGAGTGCCCCTGATTTGGGTGTGTGGTTCCTATCCGAGACAGGACTGGAACGTTGTGCTGGCCTCCTCCTTACAGAGAGTTGAGAAGAACTCCAGACGATTCTCCCGTGTAACGTAGTGAGAAAGAAGATTTGCTGAGTTGGGCGTGCCTGTGGCTGAGCACAAGGGGAATGTGTGAATTCCCATGAGCCGAGTGCATCGTTCTGAGACAGAGATGAAACAATGTATTAGCCTCCTCTGAGCAGAGAGTTGAGATGATGAATTTCAGATGACTCTCCTGTGTAATGCAGTGGGAAAGAAGATCTGCTGAGTTGGACGTCCCTGTGGATGAGAATAGGTGAACATGATCCTAGTGGCTGAGCACTAGTGAGTGTGGTTCTCCTGTGAGACACAGTGAGATAGAGATGTGGACATCCCCGTGGATGTGCCCCTAGTGGTTGAACACTGGTGGGTGTATGAGATCCCTTGCTATATTGTTCAAGAGTCAGACTTACCTGTAATCTTATTTATAATGTAAAGGGTACAGGTTGGCCCCACTTTAATATAAAAGATAATTAATGTAAAAGATAATTAATATGGTAATTATTAATTATATTTTGAGTTATTAAGGTCGGCCCTATTGTGTCAATAGACACATCATTTGATGTGACAAGTTTTATATAAATTAAGGTGAATCCCCATTGAGGAAACACACTTATCATTGTGTCATCTTATGATTTCATAAGTTGTGGACTGAAATCATGAAAATTATAGCACCCTCTTGTGTGCTAGGTTTAGTGATGGTGTGAGATATAACAAAGTATTGAATGCGTTTTCTTCCCTTGTTGAGAAGGGTTTCCCAGGATACTTCTTGTGATCTTGGTTATGGTTCAAAGAAAACTAAACATAAAATTTAAAGAGAACACATGAACCATAGCTCACTGAAAACTCAACAAGGTTTCAGAGCGGGTCTTGAAGATGACCATATGCACATTGATCATTGAAGAGAATCACAATGAACATTTTTGTTGGAAAGGAGCCACGAGTTTGCAGAGGCAAAGATCACCGCACCACCGACTCACCTAGTCATTTCCCCACCCGACCATTATTCTATCGTTCTACAGGGTTAGTGGAAGCCAACACATAATTTAAGGACGTGTCAACACTTAGGAGAAGGTGTTCAGGAGATTCGTAGAGAAGAAACCCTAATCTACCATGAATCCAATGTGGGAGAGGTTTTGGACAAACATTGTTTTACTTAGAGCGATATTTTCAGATTTATAAGAACTGTAAGTAGGGTACTCTGAATCTTAATTTTTTGGTTCAGAGTAAGAGTAAGGGTTCTGTTACAATATATCGTGTTCTAGTCAATTTAGAGCTTTATATAGTTTTTGAGAAAAAAAATAATAATGGAGGAGGGAGGTATGGAAATCAGGGTAGTGGGGAACTACGTGCTGCAGAAGCAGATTGGATCCGGGCCCTTTTTCGTGGTGTGGCACGCCAGACATATTCACCACCATGATAATAAATTTGCAGTCAAGGAAATTAGTACTGGGAAAGTCTGTCGGAAGTTGCGGGACAAACTAATGTTGGAGATTGATATTCTGAGGCAAATTAACCATCCGAACATTATAGGATTCCACAAAAATATCTGGCTGTGGCGTGGAGTCGATAATATCCTATAAACTGTTTGAATGCATTTTCCTCCATCGCAACGACACTGCCTGCCCTGCTCACAGTTTTTACACTTACAAATCCTTCGTCGAAGCAGCGAGATCGTACCGAGATTTCAGCAACACGAGAGATTTGAGCACTCCCAAGAGAGAGATCGCGACTTTTCTGGCCCAAATCTCACATGAAACCACAGGTGGGTGTGCCACTGCACCAGATAGTCCTTATGCGCGGGGATTGTGCTTCAAGGAGGAAATTAATCCACAGAGCACCCATTGCGACAACACTTTTAAGTAATGGCCATGTGTAGCTGGCAAGTCGTATCATGGTCGTGGGCCTATTCAACTATCCTGGAACTACAACTATGGGCCTGCTGGAAAGGCCATAGGATTCGATGGGCCCATTGTCCATAGGTTGTGGTGGAGAAGCCAGTGATCGCTTTCAAGAATGCATTCTTGTTTTGGACAACGACTCAGCCTCCCAAACCCTCTTGTCATGACGTCATGGTTGGGAAATACGTTCCCAGCTCCGCGGATCTGCAGGCGAACAAATTTCCCAGCTTTGGCCTTGTCACAAACATCATCAATGGCGGCCTAGAGTGCGGTAAAGGGAACAATACCAACGTGGCAGATCAAATTGGATTTTACCTGAGATATTGCCAGTTGTTGAATGCCGACCTAGGCCAAAATCTTGACTGTGGTAACGAGAAACCTTTTGGCTGAAACGACTGCAAGGATCTGATAAGAGTTTTTATATTGTATTTCAGAATTCGAAATCCGTGAAGCATTCTAAAATAACAGAACGTCAAGAACATGTCTGAGGTACTCACTTGTATATATATATTATTTGCATTATTGTCATGAGTGTACTTGCAGGAGTAACGAAGCCTTGCTGCAATCGTGGATCTAGAGGGATCTCAATGTATTCAGAAGAAAAACACATTGGAAGTGAAGACTCCAGGTTTGATTGTTTTAATTATCATGCCTCTAACCTACATCTCTAAGGTTGCTACATTAAAAGTAGGTGTTGTAGCTGTGACAACAATCTGTAAATTGTTTTGATTCTAGAGATGTACTGATGAATATCGTCTAGGAGATATTCTTGTTTTGTTTCCTTTCGGTTGTTTTTTTGTTCCAAGCAGGTTAACAACAAAGGAATATGTTTATCCTTCAGACTTCAGAAGGGATGACTTGACTCAGAAGGAATCAAACTAATTGAGAAAGAGAGACAATACCTTCTTCCTCTTCAACAATCTAGAGGGAGATAACCATTGATACAGTGGATCCAATTGTTCCATTTGATATTCCCAGGGACTTTGCAGTGGGCCATAAAAGGCCTGTCTGGGCTTGACAAACTCTGCAAGAGGTAGAAAGACATGCAACTGATGGAAGTGTCGAGAAATACAAAACGAGACTTGTAGTCAGAGGATTCTCACAAGAAGAGGGAGTGAACTATGATGAGACATATTGATCTAGTAGCCCAATGCACTTCCATCTGTACTACCATCCAGGAGTTGGAAACTACATCAGATGGATGGATTCTTGTTGAGTTTGGGTTTCAACAAGAGTGTTGCTGATCCAAACCTATACTATTACATTGTTGGTGATGAGAGCCTGATTTTATGACTTATTCAAGAAGCTGTGTTGTTGGATACAAGCAAGTCTCAATTTCTGATTTCGAGATGAAGGATCTAGGTATGATGCACTATTTCTTGGGACAAGAAGTATGACAGAGGACCAATGAGGCTTTTCCTAAATCAAGGAAAATATACAGTGGAGATATTAAAGAAGTTCAGTATGACAGAATGCAAATCCATGTCTACACCGATGGTGATGGATTTGACGAAAAAAATAAATGATGATGATTCAGACGATATTGATCCACATGTGTATCGATAGATGATTGGATCATTGATGTATCTGGTTAACACCAGACCTGATATATGCTATGTAGCAAATGTGCTTAGTTAATCCATGAAGCACAGTTGGATATGGCCTGAGATATGCCTTCAGTGTGAACTTGAGTTTGCAAGGATATGTCGATAAAGATTGAGCAAAGAGTATAGTGGATTGGAAGAGCTCATCTGATTGTTGTTTTACCTTGGAGTTGACCATGGTTTCCTGGTGCAGCAGGAAACAAATCTCTGTGGCCTTGAGTACCACAGAAGCAGAGTATATAGCATTGAGTGTGGTAGTCTACGAAGCAGTGTGGCTTCTGACAGATTTATTTGATCATGAAATGGATCCTATTATTACTTGTGATAACCAGAGCTTTGTGAAGCTCTCTGAGAACCCTATGTTTCATGATAGATCGAAATACATTGAGATAAAATATCATTATATCAGAGACATGTTGCAGAGGAAAGCAATACACGTGCAATACCTTCCTACACATGAACATATTGCATATATCTTCACCAAATCACTTGCCAATACTAAGTTCAAGTACTTTTGTGAGAAACTAGCTTGGTAAAAATTACCTCCCTAGCTAAGAGGGAGTGTTGATGATTATAGCTAGGAGGAAGTTCAAATACTTCTGTGCGAGACTTGGCCTGATGGAGAATGCCTCCCTAACTGAGAGGGAGTGTTGATGATTACAACTGCGTGAGACATCCTCCAGGACACAGATCGGAGAGAGACCCCTTGAGTTGGGTGTGTGGTTCCTATCTGAGATAGAACTGGAGCATTGTACTGACCTCCTCCTTACAAAGAGTTGAGAAAAACTCTAGATGATTCTCCTGTGTAACGCAGTGAGAAAGAAGGTCTGCTGAGTTGGATGTGCTTGTGGCTAAGCACAAGAGAGCGTGTGAATTCCCATGAGCTGGGTGCATCGTTCTGAGACAGAGATGAAATGATGTATTAGTCTCCTCTGAGCAGAGAGTTGAGATGATGAACTCCAAATGACTCTCCTGTGTAATGAAGTGGGAAAGAAGATCTGCTGAGTTGGACATGCCTTTGGATGAGCACAGGTGAACGTGATCCTAGTGGTTGAGCACTAGTGAGTGTGGTTTTCCTGTGAGACGCAGTGAGATAGAGATGTGGACATCCCTGCGGATGTGCCCCTAGTGGCTGAGCACTAGTGGGTGTATGAGATCCCTTTCTATATTGTTCAAGAGTCAGACTTACCTGTGATCCTATTTGTAATGTAAAGGGTACAAGTTGGCCCCACCTTAATGTAAAAGATAATTAATATGGTAATTATTAATTATATTTTGAGTTATAAAGGTCGACCCTATTGTGCCAATAGACACATCATTTGATGTGACAAGTATTATATAAATAAAGGTGAATCTCCATTGAGGAAACACACTTATCATTGTGTCATCTCATGATTTCATAAGTTGTGGTCTAAAATTATGAAAATTACAACACCCTCTTGTGTGCTAGGTTTGGTGATGGTGTGAGAGGTCTTTCTCTTGAAGAATATAGCAAAGGATTGATTGCGTTTTCTTTCCTTGTTGAGAAGGGTTTCCAAGGATACTTCTTGTGTTCTTGTGCATGGTTATTCTTCTTGTGATCTTGGTTCGCTGCAATAGTTATGGTTCAAGGAAAACCAAACATAAAATTTAAAGATAATACATGAGCCATAGCTCATTGAAAACTCAAAAAATGTTTTCATTTTGAGGTTATAGTTCTTGTCAAGTCAGTAACTATGTTAATTTGGAAATGATTAGAAGAGGGAAGACATGTTTCAATGAGTTGTTCCTAGTCAAAGTTGATGACCCTAGAACTTGAAGGGGAAATACTTTCAAGGGTTGAATGGTGGGTATGTCCATTGGATGATGGGTCACTATAAGTGGTAGGGATGCCCCTTGGGCTCTACGAATCTATTCCAATAATGAGGTATATTTGTTGGTGTAATACCTTGGTTTTGACTTTTAAGTTTTTTTTTTTTGACAAAAACGGTTATGTTGCATTAATCGGCGTTCTGGCCAGCCAGAATTTGGAATTTACAAATCCGAAGAAGGTTGGTGACCTCTGACAGTGCTGCCAACCTTCTTGTGAATGTCTTGGGAGACCAATCCCCTCTGCTCCTTGAGCTAATTCGAGAATATGACAAAAATTGCGTACATGAGTAAATTCTCACAAACTGTGAGCATAGCAAAAGACATAAACAAAGCATTATTTCAAGGGGGCTGAAATTTTCCCCTTAATGTAGGGGTCCAGCTTTTTCTGAGACCCTAAAGAAATGTTGGAGGCCGCCTCCTGTTCTCTGCGTGCTTTGTTGGTCTTTCGCCCTCGGGTAAGGGGCGGAGACGGGACTGAATTGTCTTCAGGTTCAAAAGTTTCCCCAGAGCCGCTAGAGGGGGCTGTAACTCGACCTTCTTGAGCTTCCGGATCTAGAGCTCGAATCTTTCTCGCTGCTGCAGATTTTGGGGGGGAGGATTCCAGAAGGCTTTTGTCTGCCGGAGGATCATCCTTGACTGCTGTTTCTTCTGGTTCTGGGGCTTCGTCTTCCTTTAGCGCATCAAAACTGTTTTTATTTTCTAGAGTTGCCTTTATTGAATGAGTGGCCTTCGGGGCTTGGTCTAGTGGTTCCTTTCGCTTTGGCTTCCTTCGTCGGTTTGCTATGGGCTGAAAGGCGTCTCCTTTGACTAGTCCCGGTTCCTCAGTGGCTTTGGGGCAGTTTCTTGCGAAGTGGCCGTAAGCATGGCACCGGAGGCACTTGAAAGGAATCTGCTCGTAGTCCAGCTCTTGGATATCGCTCCATTCTCCCAGGGAGAGCTTAATGGCTTCTGGAAGACCTTTCTCGAGGTTAACCTCAACACAAATGCGGGCGCAGGTATACTGGTCCCCTTTCGGCTCTGCTTTGTCCAGGTAACGCCCAAGCTTATTTTCGATGTCCTCCAGAGATTCTATCCCCCAAAGATGCAAGGGTAGGTGGGGCAGCCTAACACATACAGGGGCTGCGGTAATCTCGGCTTCGGGATTGAAGTCAAGAGTCCAGGGGGCTAATAACAGTCCTCTCGACCCCATGAAATAGGGCCCAGATCTGAAAACTAGATCACAGTCCTCTTTGCTCAGGAAACTGAAGACAAAAAAACCCTTGCCTACTGCAAACAGAGAAACGTTTCCCTTTATCAGTGGTTTCCATCGGTCATTCGTCCATGCCTCCACCACTTTGGGGCTAGGCCATAACCCCGTAAACTTTCTGATGAGGGACTTTTCTGCTAAAAGGAGGGCAAGAGAGCAAGACTGCTCTGGAGTTAGCTCCAGAGAGGGGATCTCCTCCATCTTCTTAACAAACTTGGACGAGAGAGAAGGCTTGGATTTGGGGCCTGCCGAACGAACTAACGCCTTGAATGCTTCCAAAGGGTCTTTTCCCTTCTCGACGTTTTGAGCTAGGGCCATCGTAGCCGACCTCCTGCAAACAAGAACAAATCGCAATGGTGAGCCAAGACCACTGTACCCACCCGCATGCAAAACCGTAGGCGGTCTCAGGCCTCGCAGGGACCCTCTGAAGGTGCTGCCGGGGTACCCTGACTACTGTAGACCGCGTCCTGTGATCAAATAACCTCTCCAAAATGCGTGCGCGGAGGAGGGACGCTTTGAATGAGTGCCGAGGCCCTGATCGGTGCTGGAACTGCGCCTTGCAATCGAGAAACCAGAACTGAAGCGACTAGGGTTTAGGCCCTAGCCGCTTTGCATTCCATCTCGCAAACCTGTGCATTCTCTCTAGTCCTACTAAAACTTGAAAAGTTGAAGGACATGGGGGTGGGCTTTGATCCACTTATGTGTTCACGGTTCACGATACCATTTATTATAGTATCTCTGGGTGCAACCACACGTTCGACCACTACCTCAAGGTGTCCCCATGGCTCTAGGTAAAACCCTCACGAGAATTGAACCTTGCCCAACGGTGAAAAACTCCTCGCTTTCCACCATTGGATCCAACCCCTTTGGGCGGTTTTGACTTTTAAGTTATTATATATTAAATCATGTATTATTGTACAATGTGGTTTATGTGACAAGAGTCGAGCCAAATGGGATGATAATGATCCCTATGGTAAAATTGCGAAATTGTAAACATTTTTAATGTAGAGCCCAAGTAAGATGCCTGACTAATGATTTTGTTTGAGTCCAAGTAGTGGGTTAGGATTATGTCATGGATGATATGTTTTTAGGAACCACCATGAAGATATTACCACAACGTTCTTATGTATGTAAAAACATGTACAAATGGAATGCATAATAATATAATATATAAAAAAAAGTAGCTTGAGTAAGAAACACGAAGATTATGATACTAGAAGTGGAGAAGATGAAATATGGTGCATGGGTGATTTGACTTCGAAACTTGTTCTTTGGCGAGTACTATTATTTTTTCCCATGCTTCCTTGAAATCTCTCACATCAATCTTTGACTTACGTGTATGTCCGAGTATAGTTGTCGCATCATTGGGAAGAGAGAAAATCTCATGAACAAAGGCCTCTCCTTCCCATTTAGGGGAGCATTATTCATTATGGATGGATCATTTCCAATTATCTCAGATTGTTGTTCTTTTCCCATGTTATGGGATTTCTCTCCTTGATGATGGAGAAATCATATATGAAACTTGTTAATTTATCTCAACCCAACACTTTTTAAACTAATAATTCTGAATAAAATCACTTTATTAATTAAAAACACAACTAGTTTATTAATGAATTAATCATCGAAAGCATAAAATTGAAACCAATCACATTGCACAAGATATTTGAGTAAACACCCTTGGAAAAACCTCGAAGGGAAAACCAGATCTAAGTTGATTTTACTAAATAAAATCCTGGGCTCCCATCCTAGGATAATGGCCCCTCCGAGGAAAATACCATCAACAAATAGCCTATCCTACCTGACTGCTTTCTCCCTTAGTGCGCTATTTCTCCTTCCTCTGACCTTGCCCACTCACACTTGGATCAATTTCTCTTCACCCAATCAATGAGATCTCCTCACTTTGTGTGTGACATAAACACATGAGCAAAGAGTCCCTCTTTGCTCCAATGTACTTTGTGTGTGTTTCATCCTCTCATTTAGGTTTCCTTTTATTATGTTGAGTGAACCCTAAATCCTAGATCTCTAAAGTGATGAAAGGTTGAGATTTAGATCTCCCCTTTACTTTAGATCTAATAGCTAGGATTAACTCACTTAAGTTAATAATGCCAAATACTTAGGCATTTAACTTAATTAAAATCACATTAATCTAAAAAGTCATTCACTTTAATTATTAACTCATAAAGTGAATTTCCTAAGGTTCTAAGAGGTATTACAGATGACTTCCACATGCTAGACACCAAACCTATGTGGAAGTACATGTCCAATGCTAATTACATCAACACTCCCTCTTAATGAGGAGGGTACTTCTACCACTTGGAGGTGGTTCTGTCTTCGTTGTCAGATCTGCTACCATAGTTTCTCTCCAATCCACCTGATTGGTTTCTCCCTCTGAATAGAAAGCTATCCCTTCCACCTCGCTCTGACCCATCTTTGAAGACTTCCCTTTGATCACGCTCCTAGAAGCTTCCTGCTCCTAAGCATCCTGCATGGTCATCTCGTACCATGACTCCTTCTTGACAAACTTGTAAGACTACTCCTTTGCACATGAACCTAAAGGATGACTCCCTATGAGATGCTCAACCTTCGGAGCTACCTGCTCCTTGTTCTCTACCACTTTTCTTCTTTCCATTACTCGCATAACAACTCACACAATTTTTCCATCGCTCAGATCCCTTCGTGGAGCTACTCGGGGTCGCCCACAGTGTTCTACTGCTGCCCAGAGCTCCTCCAGTCTTGGTTGACTGCTGCCCAAGCCCTTCTGGGTGTTGTTTGACTATGTTCTGGGCTTCCCAGTGGTTTTTCCCGCTACCCGAGAGCTGCCCACTGTTTCCCAATCCTAGCTGGCAGCTTCCAGTGGCCTGTTAGCTGTCAAACCCTGTTGGCCGATGACTTGGAAACTTTATTTTTCCTATGGCGACTCCCTCTTAGCAACGACATCCACTCCACCCAACTCACGGTTTACTCTAGTGGTTCAAGGCTCAACTCAACCGATGGTTGTCGTAGCAACAATTGTGACCTCTTTTTCGATTGGATGTCGGCCTCTCAACCCTTGTCACCCACGTGCAACTCCTCTGCTAACCCCTTCTCTTCTGGTTGCCAATTACTCCACGCGCTCACATTCTTTACGATAGCTGTTACACCACACAAATTATTTACACCAACTGTTCCACCAAATTCTTTGCAACAACTTCTACATGGGTGGTAACCTATGCTGAGCTGCCTCCCTCTATCATGCGCCACTTCCCATCGAATCTCTCGTCCAGTAACGTTCTCTCTTTGTGACAACTGTTATGGTTGCATAGTCTCTTACTCATGTGGATCTCATCCCACAACCAGTCCACCAACTGCTGGTTCTACAACCCCGACGACTCCTTGACGCTCGACCGTCACTTCTTAGCCGTTCTTTCTAGTTATCTGAGCCTGCCTCCAATCAACATGACAACTTCTCTATAGCCCACGATGCCAACACACACCCTATCCACCTCAGTGAACATACAATATGCAATCTTTGCAGCTCGTGCGGCCCAACGAGTCTTCACCAACCAATCAACAACTGTATGAAGGCCGTATCGTATGGTTGCTCTTTTGCCCCTTTTTTAACTTTATGATTTAATTAACCTTGCAACTCCTACAATAAAATTTTTCACTGCAAATAAATCTATCTTGACAAATTTGGTTTCCTTCATAACTGCAGCTCTGATACCATGTTAATTTATCTCAACCCAACACTCGACTAATAATTCTGAATAAAATCACTTTATTAATTAAAATCACAACTAGGTTATTAACGAATTAAATAAACAAAAGCATAAAATTGAAACCAATCACATTGCACAAGATATATGGGTAAACACCCTTGTAAAAAACCCAATGGGAAAACTAGATCTAATTTGATTTTATTGAATAAAATCCCGGGCTCTCGTCTTGGGATAGTGGTCAATTTGAGGAAAATACAGTCAACAAATAGCCTAGCCTATGCCTGCTATCTCCCTTGCTTCCCCTTTGCTCCTTTCTTTTCCCCTGCACACTCACACTTGGATGAATTGCTCTTTACCCAATAAATGAGATCTCCTCACTTTGTGTGTGACACAAGCACATGAGCAAAGAGTCCCTCTTTGCTCCAATGTACTCTTTATGTGTCTCATCCTCTCACTTAGGTTTCCTTTTATTATGTTGAGTTAACCCTAAATCCTAAATATCTAAAGTGATCAAGGGATGAGATTTAGATCTCCCATTCATTTTAGATCTAATGGCTAGGATGAACTCACTTAAGTTAATAATGCCAAATACTCAGGCATTTAACTTAATTAAACTCACATTAATCTAAAAAGTCATTCACTTTAATTATTAATTCATAAAGTGAATTTCCTAAGGTTTTCATAGGTATTATAGATGACTTCCACATGCTAGACACTAAGCCTATGTGAAAATACATGTTCGATGCTAAATACATCAACAAAACGGATGGTTGTTATACCTACAAATGGTAAGATAATCCCATGGTCTTATGGTTGGAAAGAACATGCGAAAGTTGGGGGATTTACTAATGAAAAGGTGAGAGAAAATGCGATGGTTTTGAGGGATGTTCATAGAATTTGAATAAAACATTATTACCACTCTTTCACTCTTTGGATCCAAGTGTTTCTCTTCTAGGTTATTCCTAAAATACCATCAACAATTTGGATTCTTTCTCCCTGCACCAAAAAGAACTAGAAAGGAAGATCCATGAGGCAATATTGAGTAGAGAAAGGAAAGATCTTCCTTGTGTTGTGTAGGGGAGTGGAAGAGAGTGTCATCATTGAATGATGGTTGGATGATGGCTTTGAGTGACTTGTTGTGAGAAGATTCACCATATCGTGAGGGCAATGGGTTGGGTTGAGTGAGATTAGAGTCCATAGATTCTTCGTTCGCTTTGGTGGTATCATGGTCTGACTTGAGGGTGCAATCTATACTTGCTGCATATGATTGGGTGGTGAATTATTTATTAACAACCAATTTGGTGGACTTCATTTGATCATATATAAGTGTTCATATTCATCTTATGTGGAATGCTCTCAATTTTTAATTTGTTGTGTGGTTTCATGAGTTGAACTTTTAATGAATATATTTTATTTATAAATGGATATGTGGATGAGATTGATGATCTCATATGAGTCATGCATGTGAATAAATCCTTGTTGAGAAATAATTTAGCATTGTTGTGCATGCACATTTATATTCACTGTGTTTATTTATAATGTGAATGCTCACACTATTATTGAATAATAATTATGTTATCAAGCAGTGGATGGTCTAATTGGATTTACCACTGGTAAATTTAATAGCAAATTCACACTATTATTGAATAATAATTATGTTATCAAGCAATGGATGGTCTAATTGGATTTACCACTGGTAAATTTAATAGAAAATGGACCAAATAAATATTCTTAGTAATACTTGATGGCTTAGGTAGGCATTAGGGAATTCCACAGTTGGGAGGAATGCTCACTTAGTTGATGGTAAAACAAGGAAGTCAAAGTTGGAGGACTATTAATGGACTCATGTGAAGGGGATGTGAATGGAAAAAGCCATCCATATGGGGGTAACTGAAGGAGTGAAGGTAGATGGGGCCACAATATGAGAAGATGATGGATCTTGAACATTAGTGGCCGTGGGTTTGCATGGAGCGAGGGGTTGATGCAAGGTGGAAAAAAGAGATTGATGAATCTTAGAAAGGTTTGGATAATGTTGAGTGTAATGATAATCACTTTGTAAATGATGCAAAATAGATTAGTACTAAAACATGGTTATCTAATTGATAGAGTTTCATTTTTTTAGAGGTCGCATTTAGTCATTGTATTTACCCCAAATTAAAAAGTGGTGCTCCCAGAATCACCCTTTTTTTGGGGGTGTTAAAATTACAACATTTTACGAGTATGGTCCTAAAACCATGTAATGTTGCTAACAAAAACCTTAAAATCAACCCCAAATCGAAAAGTGTTGCTATTAATAACACCTTTTTTTTGGATTAAAATTACAATTTGTTTGAAACTGTGGTTACAATGAAAACCCTAAAATCAAATCCTCGAATTGAAGAACGGTACTACTAGTAGAACCGTGGTTTGAACAAATAGTATCATTGCAATAGAAATCTTAAAATCAATCTCTAAATAAAAAAATTATGCTATCAATAACATCTCTTTTTTTAGGGTTAATTTACAATTATGCTATCAATAACATCTCTTTTTTATTAGGGTTAATTTACAAGTTGCTTGAAACCATAACTTTAACAACTAGTGTCGTTGTAATAGAAATTTTAGAATAAAAAAGAGTTGTTACCAATGATACGAGGCTTAAAACTACAACATTTTATAATGTTGCAAATAAAATCATTAAAAAAAAAAACATTTAAAAAATAAAAATAAATAAATAAAAATTATAAAAAACAAAAATAAAATAAAAAAAATCCAAAACTTATAAAAAAACAAAATAACATTATTTAAAATTAATTAATTATTTTAAAAATAAATTCACGTCACACT
>JASDQU010739480.1:253612-277154 GCA_032191745.1 Picea mariana | reverse complement strand
TTAATATATTGAAGTGCTTTGTGATTAGTGTACAACAAAAAATCCTTAGGCATTAAACAATGTCTCCATTTCTTTGGAACTTGAATTATAACAATCATCAACCATAAGAAAACAATCACATATCAGATCAATTAACTACAAAACATGGAACAAAATATTTACTTGGAAACCCTTTCTGGAGAAAACCACAAAAGTTCTCTTTATAATTCTTTGTAGGCACCAACCTACTATCATAAATATTTGTAGGCACCAACCTAATGGAGACACCAATCCCAACTGGTACAAATCCTAGTAGGCACCAACTTACTTTTATAGATCTTAGTAAACACCAATCTACTGGAGATACCAATCCTCACCGCTGAGCACCAACTTAGCAAGAGACACCAATTTCTTTGTTTGAGTGACACCAACCTACTCTTATATATTTTCATAGAAACTAATCTACTAGAGACACTAATCCCCATTGCTAAGCACCAAATTAGCAGGAGACACCAATCTCTTTGTGTGAGTTGCACCAACCTTCACCAAGTCTCCTTGCTGCTTCTTCATTCGCCAGGTCTTCTCGCTGCTTCTTCCTTCAACATGTCTACTCAATGCTTCTTCCTTCACCAGTTCTGCTCATTACTTTTTCATTTACCCGGTTTGACCAAAATTTGAATTTCCAAATGGTAACTTTTTCAAAGCTTGTTGTTTTCGATCTCTTCCCAAGAATGAACTTGTAAAACATGCCACATATCCAATTTTGCAAATATAATTGTGAAATTTTTACCCGAGGTGCTTATATATGTCTCCTCTATTCTCTGAAATTTTCACAGTCTGAAGAGTCCCATAAAAGAAATTCTAGTGAAAATTCCAAATTGACCTGTTTGAAACTGATTTCAGGAGCATTCATCTACCCTAAATTCCACCGAGCATATCTCATAAAGTGCAATGAAACAACATATGAAATTTTTACCTGAGGTACTTCTGTATGTATCCTTTGTTCTGTAATAATTTTATAGTATGAAGAGTCCCAGAAAAAAAGTTATAGTGAAAATGCTAAACTGACCTGTTTGAAACTGATTTCAGGAGCATTCCATAACCATAACTTCCACAGAGCATATCTCTGAAAGTATAATGAGTCAACATATGAAATTTTTACCACATGTACCCAGAGATATCTCTTCCATCGCTTCAAAATTTTAAGGTTTGAACATCCCAAAAAACATGTTAAAGCAAAAGTGCCAAGCTGACTTGTTTAAAATTGATTTTAGGAGCATTCAAGAACCCTAAATTCCATAGGGAATATCTCCGAAAGTATAACAAACCAACTTATGAAACTTTTACCATATGTACCCATATATCTATCCTCCATCTCTTCAAAATTGCAAGGTTTGAAACGTCCTAGAAAATAAGTTATAGTGAAAGTTCCAAGTTGACCTATTTGAAACTGATTTCAAGAGCATTCAAGAGCCCTAACTTCCACAGGGTACATCTCTGAAAGCATAGTGAACCAACATATGAAATTTGTACCAAATGTATCCAAAAATATCTCCTCTATCTCTTTAAAATTTCAAGGTTTGAAACATTCCAAGACATAAGTTATCGTGAAAATGCCAAGATGAACTTAAACTAATTTCACAACTCTTCCCTTTTGGAATGATATTTAATCTTCGCTCATCCACTTATTCAAATGTTACTACATATTGCACACACACACACACACAAACTTCCTCTCAATACTATATCTTTTTATACTTTTTCATAACCCTTTATGAAGGGACATGCCCATTAATTAAATAATTAATTCCCAATACCATGGGAAAATACCCCAAGCCCATGGGTTTGAAACCACCATTTCGCTTTTTACTTTTTTCACATGCACCCCCTTTTTTAATATACTTGTAAGCCTATATATACAAATTAATCTTGGAAATGCTATGTTTATTGTAATGTCGTAATATGGCATTGATGACAACATTAATCCTTTGTCATCAATGACAATAATTCAAACACAATTGTTGATCCGCTCACATCACAATCCACTTGGAATTTTTTTGTGAAATCTAGTAAGGTCAATACCAGTTGTTCAATGGCCTTATTATTCAACATTTCAAAGCTCATTTCAACTAGTGTTGTCCACTAAAAGCTTCCCTTGTTCACACTCTCAATCAATCATGCACATATACCATTGAAATTCTAAATAAACTTCCTATAGAAGCTTGCCAATCCATGGAAACTTCTAACTTCACAATTTCCCTTCAGAACATGCCATTTAAACATAGCCCTCACTTTGTCTAGGTCTATCTTCAAATCTTCTTAGGAAATCACAAAATCCAAGTATGCCAACTCCTCTTCTATGAAGGTACATTTCTTCAAATTTATAAACAAATTATCCTCTTTCAAATGCTCCAATACTTGTTGCAGGTGCCTCAAATCCTCCTCTCTTATCTTGCTAAATATAAGAATATCATCAAGGAAAACAACAACAAATTTACCTAGGAATGGTTTTAGTACATAATTCATCAACCTCATGATTCGATGCATTCATCAACCCAAATGGCATAAAAAACCACTCATAAAGTCCTTCATTTGTCTTGAATGATGTCTTCCATTCATCTCCTTCTCTAATCCTGATATGGTGATACCCACTCTTTAAATAAAACTTGGAAAAGTATCACACACCACGCAAATATTCTATAAGAAAATCTATCCTTGGTAATGTAAATCATTACTTTATAGTGATCTTGTTTACAACTCTAAAGTCCATAGACATCTTCCATTCTCCACCTTTATTGGGCGCTAGTACTATAGATAGAATGCAAGGATTCAAACTCTCTCTTATTAGGCCTGTAACATCCTGTTTCTAACCCTTATAAACGATAATGTTTTATGTAAATATAATTAGGCTGGTGAGCCGGTAAAGTTGAAAAGGGGCCAGAGTGCCTAGGAAATGTAACACTTCCTATACATTAATAAAATACACCGATGGTTGCAATACCGACAAGGAAAAAAGAGATAGGGGGCTATGATTCCACGAGAGAGGGGGCTTGAGGGGCTAAGTATTGTTATTATTATTTTATTTACCCATAATTGATTTTATGGAGAAGAGGGGGTTACATGAGATTCTTGGGAGGGAGGCCATGTGGCTCTTGTCTTCATGTAATTATTTAAACATCCCTTGGGGGATGTTTTGGGGTCATTCTTCCCTTGGTTTGTCCTCTTCTCACTGGTTCACTTTTTCTTCTTCCTCTTCACTCACTAGTGTGAGTTCGTGTGCTCTTGGGCTAAGAATGGAAACGAATGGCAGGAAGAGGAGATCCATTGTTGAATGGATGTAATTATTTACTAATTATTCCAAGAGGGAATTGATGCCTTTGTGCATGAACTTGATGGTAGTTCAGATGGAACTATCCACAACTGAGAGTCCTTGGAATTTCCTGTAGGGAGATTTCCTGACCAGTAGCCCTGGAGCCCTGGAGAAAAATGGAACAACCTCAGGGACTGCATGGCAGAGAAAGGTGTTCATTTCTTGGGGTTGTGTATGTTGAGGGGGAAAGATAGCTGGAAATTAGGATTGCTGTGAGGTTGGGAAATCTGAGAGCTACTTATCCAAATACTGTGTATTTATACTTGGCCTAGGACCCATCCTTGTGGATTCATAGCCCTGGCTCGGGGGTGACCTGCTGTTGAGAGTAAATGAACAACAACGTCTATATTTGGGAGGAACGCCCTTGGTCTATAGCCAATTACTGAACGTTTACTTGCAAAGATAAGTGCTCTCTGTGTTTTTTGTTTAATGTATTCCACTGTGTATTTACTTATCTTTGAGATATGTATTCTAATGTGCCTGTCTGTTTGTTGGTTATTTGTTGTGCATGGCACGTTGTTTATCTCTTTTATGTTGTGGCATGGATCCTGTCTTATGAATGTGGTGTGCATGCTCCTAACATTGTTGAGAAACCCTTTGCCTTCGAATTAGAGATCAGAGAATTGAGTCTTGGGACTGCAGTGTGCCTAGCCTGCGGGTGTTTGGGTGTGTTGCAGCCTATTTAAGTGGCGTAGCCCGACCTATGGGTGGTCGGGTATGTTACATATTGGTATCATATCTTCTGATTGAAATACTGGGCTGATATGGGCTGAGTCTTTTGGTCAGAATCTCGTCGTTGAGATCAAATTTTGACCGTGAAGTTGAAATGCTTAGGAGGAATGGCGTTGCAGAATCTACGTAGGAGTTAGAACGTCATAGATCCTTTGTAAGGGTTTGAAGGATCGTGACCATCCTCTTAGAATTCAGGAGCGATCACCACTATGGGATCAAGAGAGATCTGAGATCGTTGGATTGGAGGGCAGGTGAACAAGGGTCGTCTGATGAAAGCGAAGCAAAGGTTAAGTCACAATCGTTAGATTTCTTGGAGAGATATCGACGACCAAGAGGCATTGCGGGGAACCAAGTTACACGGGAGTTAATTCCCCAAGGTGGTCTCGCAATCCAAACCACGGTTTCACTGAGGGGTTATGTGTCAGCGTCAGAAGAATTGCGGGGCGAAAGGCGGGTTACTCCAAACTGTCGATGCGTGCCCCCGCACATTGAAAGGCATGTAGTGATGTGACATGCCAGTGCTCGAACATTGAAACAATGAATAGTTGAGGTAGCTGGGGATCGTCAATATGTAGGAGGACACACGTCAACCGATCGTGTGCTCCGAGGAGAAGTTTAGAATTGAGATTTCCAGACCCTGGAGATCCAAAGTGAATCTCAGCCGTCTGATTAAAGAGGACACGTGGTGCAAATCCGTGGACTCTGGGTGAAGACCCGAAGTGAATCTTGGTCATCCGATCCAAGAGGACATGCGACAGAAATCTGCGCACTTTGAGGGAAAGTGAAGGTTGAAAGTTGAGGTTTCCGAAGTCTGAATACCCGAAGAAATCATAGCCGTCGATCTACGAAAGACACTCGTGAGTAGATTGCGAGCTTCGGATAAAAGAATTTCAGAAAACGTTGAGGGTTGAGATTTCCAAAGCCCGAAATTTCAAAGTGACGTGGCTTGCGGACGTCACCTGGGATGATGTGGACACATGGGATGTATGCCACGTGTCAGCTATTTTTGAGCATATGGAGTATTAGGGTGTTGGTTAGAACATGACACATGTCACTCGCCTGATTGGGCCACACGTCCGCTTCCATTATTTTTCCACGTGGAGACAGATCGTGTAGTTTGGAGACTAGGCACTCCAGAGGGGAAAGACGTGACAGGTTGCGCTGGGTCGAAAAATCCCAAAGGATGGAGTACATATTGACCGTTGATCCTAGAAGACACGCGACAGTAGATCTCGCCGTGGTTCAGAGGATCGACACTCCGAGAGTAAGTGAAGACGTAGATTTTGAAACTCTCGAAGTCCGAAGAGCCGAAGCTATTCACAGCCGTTGATCTGCGGGAGGACACGCGTCGACGGATCATCGGCTTTAGGTGAAAGCATTTCAGGAGAAAATGAAGGTGTAGAGTTTGAAACTCCCGAAGCCCGAAGAGCTGAAGCAATTCACAACCATTGATCTACGGGAGGACACACGTCGATAGATCATGAACTCCGGGTAAAAGCGTTCCGGGGGGAAGCAAGCGAGGAAAGTTGAGACCTCTGAAGGCTGGAGTTTCGAAGTGGATCTCGATCATTGATCGTGAAAGTGGATGAGGGCCATTGATATGGTTCTGTTGAAGGTTCTGAAGTTGCGAAGCGCCGAAGAACGAAGTCAACGTTAACCGTTGATCCACTTCGGGAGCTTTCCCAACCAATGATCAAGTAAAGTGGAAGGATAGCGTAAGTGGAGGTGTTAACCGACAACAAGAGGTCAACACCACTTTATGACTCATTCGGTGGGTAATCACTTCGGAGGAATTTCTACTCAGAATTCAGGAGCCACGAATAGCCAAAGTTTCGAAGTAAATGAGAACCGTCTAGCTCATCGTGACATTAAGACATGATCGCTGATTTTGAGAAGTGATCAAGCGCTTCTTAGCTTAGTGCCTGGTCACCACCTACGGTCGTATGGAATAAAGAAACAAAGGGAAAAGAAGAGGCAACACTCAAATCAATAAGCCCGTGGTTTTGCGCATATGGTCATATGTAAATGGTTTGAAGGAAGCGCCTCATAAAGATTTAATTCGACAGAGAGTTAACAATAGAATAATACAGAGAATTGATAAAGGATCAAAATATTATCTGTTTGTGAACTAAGAACACAACATAAGCATGAGTACGATATATTGAGTCGATCCATGTCTGTGATCAAATCATGTAGACAAAAGAACTGACACACAGTCATGATTAAAAGAGAGTTAATTCATGAGCATTACGAATAAAGGATAAAAAGGAAAAATGATATTAATTAAAGAATAATATTATCATTTAAATGAAAAGGTACCTGTAAATTTGATTGACAATTTTTTTATGATATGTATAGTTCTAACAAGACGACTGCTTGTGGGTTTATCAGGATTAGAGGTATAACCATATCAATTCAAGAATATGATCAGATGTTAGGGTCATGGAGGCATGACTTTGCTTACAAAAGTTGGATGAGGTACTACAAAAGAAAGAATCCTCACATGGGACATGAAGCTAACAGGCGAATAATGTCATTAATGGGCATAGAAAGAAAAAGTAAGGCTCCATAGCCTTGAAGGTAGAGATGTGTAGATAGTTTCAAGTTTGATGTGGATGGAAACAAAGAGCTTAAGAGGTGGTGTGTGAATAATCTCTATGTGTCAAGCATAGGAGTTCTGGGGAAGGATTTGTTAGATATGACTTATCTACTGTCTAAAAGCTTAAATCAGAGTTCACAATGGAAGCAAGATGCCAATGCAAAGGAATTGGAATGCTCTCTCACTTCAAAAGTGGCATTGAATGAAAATGGATTTCCATTGGGGAATGGTACTAAGTGGGAAAGAATGGCCAGGTGGAACGTGGCTGGAAAAGTGTTCAGACCCAGGGAACCATAGTGTAGATGAGAAGAATGGGAGCACACAAGGAATCAAGGGTCTAAAGGAATTCAAGGACAACCAACTACAACCGAAATAGATAAATAAATAAGTGAATTGAAACAGAAATTCACTAGAGTGCATGAAGCATACAATGACGTTAAATTGCTTATGCATTGATATGCATGTTGACAATAAATTCTTGGTGCATATGGATGTGTAATTTTGCATATGTACATGCTTGGATATGCATATAACATGCTGGTGAACTTTGAATAGTCTATTATTATGAAATAATGTTTGAGTATGACTAAAGGATGGATTATGTATTCAGGAAAAATGATACAACAGGGTTAAATATGTGGATGTTGTTGTTTCTTATAATTTCCATCGAGGTGAAGACCCATGAGGATGGCATGAATGGTGATCAAAATGATGAAGGGGGAAGTCTGTGAGCTTCTACAAATATCAGTTGGTCAGACAACAACAAGTAG
Organism: Picea mariana; assembly: GCA_032191745.1. Lineage (NCBI taxonomy): Eukaryota > Viridiplantae > Streptophyta > Pinopsida > Pinales > Pinaceae > Picea > Picea mariana. The sequence goes on along the minus strand of JASDQU010739480.1, from coordinate 269,704 downwards.
GTTGGTAACAACCATACATGTATGCATTTAGTTTTTGTTGATGCATACATGTTGAACGGGATCGAGGTAAGGATTCCCTCATTTAATTTTAGGTATTTAAATTGATATGCAATGGCTGAAGGCCTAGAGTGTGTAAGTGTTGTTGATGCTAGAATGCACTTAAATAAAATGTCATTTGCATATTATGTTATGATTGGTCATGGGATCATAAAAAGGTTAATTCAAGAGACATAATCCTTATATAACAATGAATACCCATAGAGCTAGTCATGTGTGAGACCATAATATGGTTGGATATGGAAGGGATATAGTGCTATGTGAGTGCTCGATGGTATCTACTGTATATATGATGTTTAAATTGAAACCTCTTTGCCAACATTGAAGAACACTTAAGGATTATATTCTTGGTGTTGTGTTTGGGTGGAAAAGGAAGGTAACCAGATAGTCAGGCAAGCAATAGGAAGTGTGTGGATGATGTGTTGAATCATTGGCGAGACTTTCCAACTCATCATGGTGGAATACATGACATAGTTATGTGGTATTATGTAGTCAATGCATGGATGCATTGTGTAGATGTGATTATGGGTATTGACACATTGATTGTTATCTTATTAACTGTGGCATTATGAAAATTGTGTGTGACTGATAATACACGTGTATGTAATGATGAGTTCATTCCAATTGATAGTTGGATTAATAGAAGTAATTGAACTGTAGTTGTAAGCAATTCTGAGAGCACTTTGTGATTTTGTTTTGAATCATTTCCATGAGAATGTATGTCTTTTACATGAGATAGTGACAGTTTGTTTGGCTGAGGAATGTTGAAATTGCAGGAGGAATGGGGTCTTGGATATGACAGTTTTGTAAGCCCATAAAGAAGACAAATTCCTATTGCTGCAAGAGTCAAATTGTTATGAGCAGAAGCTCATGTCTAGAAGTTTTATTTTTCCTATATAAAACATTTTTGAGAATTATGATTTGATAATTACTGACGAATTGTTTTGGACAAATGTAAATTGAAGAAATTGTAGGTAGAATGGTCTTGGATATGGCAGGGATGTAAGCCCATAAGGAAGACTGATATCTACAGCTGCAGAGCCAACCATTATGAGCAGAAAGATCATACTTGGAAAATTTTATTTTCCTGTATAAAATAGATTTGATATTTATGTTTGAAATGATTATAATGATATCTCATGATGAGTGTATGTGTATAATACAGATGATATGTTGGATATGCAAGCTGGAAAGCATGGAAAAGGCTACTGTTGTGACATGAGAACCTTGTGTCCCTAGAAATATTCTTGTGCAAGAGAACCTTGGTCAGACAAGATGGATTGCCTGAAGGATTGCATAGCAAAGAAGGGGATGCCTGAGCCTGGGCTTGGAAGGTGATTGACCACAAGGAAGAGGAGACTTTGATAGCTATTGATTGGGGTCATGCACACAATGGGTATGCCAGGGAAAATATTGAGCCAAGTTAACAAAACATCCATATGGATGCAGATCCATGAACCACACAGATAAGTATTGTATTGGATTATGAAAATTTACTCTTAAAATATGAGAAAGAATGAGAATTTTATGCACAAATTTTGAACTGACATGCTCGCTAATTTGAAATATTGTAGGAAAACGATGAATGTTGAATATCTAGAAAAGTACCAAACTATGAGAGAAAATAAGGTGATGTTGGAGAAACTAAATGACAAAGGCATGGAAGGAAGAAAGTCCAATGGACTTGCTACAATTGGAGTTCTGGAACCCACAACTCTGAAACTTCCTGCCCGAGTGCACTGAAGCCGGGGAGAACTGGAACAACCTGAGGGACTGCATGGCAGAGAAAGGGGTTCATTTCTTTGGGTTGTGCAGGGATGAGAGGGAAGGAGAGATTGTTGGTTGGAAATGCTACCAAAAATATAAATTTTGAAGATCATCATACATGTTTTGGGTCGGAATGCCAATGCATACATGTTTTAGGCCAGAGTGCCTATGTATATAAGATTGGGCTGGATTGCCTGTGTGAATTAAGTCCAGAGGGCATGGAATTGTAATGTTAATAACATTGGAATGGTGTTGTGCACTGAGGACAGTGCCAAAATATGGGGAGGGGGATGTAACATCCCGGTTCTAACCCTTATAAACTATAATGTATTATGTAAATATGACTGAGGCTGGTGAGCCAATAAAGTTGAAAAGGGGCCAACGTGCCTAGGAAATGTAACACTTCCTATACATTAATAAAATACACCGTTGGTTGCAAGAATGACAAGGACAAAAGAGATAGGGGGTTATGATTGCACGAGAGAGGGGGCTTGAGGGGCTAAGTCTTGTTATTATTATTTTATTTACCCATAATTGATTTTATGGAGAAGAGGGGGTTACATGAGCTTCTTGGGAGGGAGGCCATGTGGCTCTTGTCTTCATACAATTATTTAAACATCCCTTGGGGGCTGTTTTGGGGTCGTTCTTCCCTTGGTTCATCCTCTTCTCACTGGTTCACTTGTTCTTCTTCCTCTTCACTCACTACTACGAGTTCGTGTGCTCTTGGGATGAGCATGGAAATGTATGGCAGGAAGAGGAGAACCATCATTGAATGGATGTAATGATTTACTGATCATTCCAGGAGGGAATGGATGCCTGTGTGGATGAACTTGATGGCAGTTCGGATGGAACTGTCCACAACTGAGAGTCCTTGGAATTTCCAGTAGGGATATTTCCTGACCAGTAGCACTGGAGCCCTGGAGAGAAACGGAACAACCTCAGGGATTGCATGGCAGAGAAAGGTGTTCATTTCTTGGGGTTGTGCATGCTGAGGGGGAAAGAGAGATGGAAATTAGGATTGCTGTGAGGTTGGGAAACTTGAGAGCTACTTAGCCAACTACTGTGTATTTATACTTGGCCAGGGCTTGTCCTTGTGGATTCATAGCCCTGGCTCGGGGGTGACCTGCTGTTGAGAGTAAATGAACAATAACGTCTATGTTTGAGAGGAACGTCGTTGGTCTGCACCAGTTGGTGAATGTTTACTTGCAAAGATAAGTGTTTTTTGTGTTTTCTGTTTAATGTATTCCACTGTGTATTTAATTATCTCTGATATATGAATTCTAATGTGCCTGTCTATCTGTTGGTTATTTGTTGTGCATGGCACATTGTTTATGTCTTTTATGCTGTGGCATGGATCTTGTCTTATGCATGTGGTGTGCATGCTCCTAACATTGTTGAGAAACCCTTTGCCTTTGATTTAGAGATCAGAGAACTGAGTCTTGGGACTGCAACATGCCTAGCCTACGAGTGGTTGGGTGTGTTGCAACCTATTTAAGTGGCGTAGCCCAGTCTCTGGGTGGTGGGGTATGTTACAAGGCCTCTATCTAGAAACTCTTGAACTTGTCTATTAACTTCTTCACTTTCTACATGGGTGATCCTATATGGAACCTTGTTTGGATAACTCAATCGAAATATCAAATCAATTAGATTTGAAATATATCTTATTAGAGTCACTCCCATTGGAATATCATCCATAATAATATCTTTGTATTCCTATGAAAATTATTTGACTTATGCTGGCACATTCTTTTCCTCTTATTCCTCTTTAACCATCTTTGGAAAATCCACAAAGAAACACTTCAAACTCTTCATTCCTTCCAGGAATTATTTTATTGAACAAAGAATAATCTTGTTTTCGTTGCTATCTTCATCATTCTCATTAGGTCCCAGATGTAATATGATTTTTCTTCTTCCTTTCTCAAACCGATATGTATTTTTCATCCCATCATGAAATATTCTCTTGTCATACAAGCAAGGTTTTCCCAACAACACATGACAAGCATTCATGGAAACAACATCACACAAAGCTTGATCTTCATAGTCTCCCATTTGAAAATTTAGCAAGCAATGTTGAGAAACAATAAATTGATGTCCTTTTTGTAGCCATGAAACTCTGTATGCAATAAGATGGGGTCTACATTTCAACTTTAACTTCTTTATCACTTTTGTAGACATTAAATTTTTTGTGCTTCCTCCATCAACAATTTTATTACAACACTTATCTTATATCTTACACTTTTTCTTGAAGAGATTCTTCCTCTACATAGGTTCTTCAACAACTTTCTCCTTTGGCTTAAGAAACACCCTTCGAAACATAATATTTTCTTCTTTCTCTAGGTGAATTTATACAATATTATCTCCAACAAAAGATTCCTATTCCTATGCGACATGTGCTCCTGTATCATTTCTTCTTCCATCATTTTGATCCTCCAGACATTCTTCCATGTTGTGTCCTTGTTTCTCACTCTTGAATCATGTAGAAACATATATACATGCCTCTTTCTTTGCCAACACATCTACCTCTACTAAAAATTTTACCTCCTCTATAGCTTTGAATTCCACTATTTTCCTAATAATCATTTTTGATATGTGTTTGCCTTCTCCCAATCCTGCATGACCTCTTCCTTGAGCACTTTGATATATTCTACTAAGCTTCTCTTCAAATCTAATGGCAATATGGTATGCTTCATCTATAGGATGAAAATAATGAGTACTCATCTCGTCTTGAGTTTGAAATCTTAGGCCATTGACATACCTTGCTACCTGTTGGAGCCGCCTTTGTTTTTTTTTAGCCTGTCTCGAAATTCATGTCTTAATGTTCGAAATACAAATATGGTTTTTGTATTTTCCGTCTGTGGTTCCAAAATCTCTAAAGTCTTATCACGCAACAACGATGATTATTTTACTCTCGAGTGAGTCCTACTTTTCAGAAAAAATTTCTCCGCCTTTTTTGCTCTACCTCGGGATTTCGCATGTTGGGTGCTATAGATCACGTAGTTCACAAGTCCCGAGCGACAAAACAATGAAATCATTTTAAATTTTCACCCCAGGTCAGTGACAGGAGTAAAGTTTTCCTAAATCACGATTAGACATTATCGGGTTTTCGCGCTTCGACATTCACTAAGTCCAAAATTCTCATTATCGTATCCCCGATAGCCGAAACTATGAGGTCCGTATGTTAGCAACCTGTGTCAAAGTTAAAGGAAAATCTAAGCCATGGTTAGGTTCCTTCAGTAATTCGCCACTCGACGTGTTCTCTTCCAAAAAACTACACTGTCTGAGCCCGAATCGCGAAGTCGCGATAAAGATACAAACATAATTAATTAAACACTTAATCCGAGTTTATCTTCCCTTTTAATTAAAACGTTTTATCGCGATCTCGCGGTTTCGCAGCTTGGCATGCCAACTTCCCGGAAACTTACCTTCGAAGCTCCGAGTCGCGATATGGTGAATATAAATAATCATGTAATTAATTAAGTGCCTAATCACAATTATGTTTTTATTAACCAAAATCAATCATCGTAGTTTTGGGGGTTAGAGGTTCAAAAGGTTAAAGCAAAATTCCTGATACAACGAGTACCGAAAGATTAATTAACATTGGTTAAACCAGATTAATTAAGCTAAATCAATATATCCCGTGTTTTGATGTTTGCACGATTTATGAGGTAGTCTTATTTCTTCCATACGCCAACTGACATTTCAAACCGCCAAAATTTATGGCATTAATTATGAAATAAGGCGAATCGTCGAATAAAGATCGGGTTTTTATTGCTAAATTTATTTCTAAACATGATTTGACAGATCCGTTCTAAAAAGTACCGAGTTTTCGAATATATATAGAGCTGTTATTCGCTATAGTAAATTCATTTCTATAATACACAGAGCACACTTTCTCAGCAAGCTAACTTTTGTATGTATACGTATTTCTATCGCAGAAGAGCCAAAGCAGGATTGCCTGTCATGGCCCCGCGAAAAGCATCCAAAGCCAGCGTTGAGGTTGCAGGACAAGGTTCGGACAACGTCGCTAATACTTCACCTCGAAGTGTCAACTCAGTCCCGAATTGGTCGTTCGTTTCAGATGTTCTGCAGGCCGAATTAGTGGATTATTTTGATGATTCCAGCGACAACGAAAAAGACGACATAACCACCAAGTATAAGATCGTCATTCAATCGGGAATGCATAAAGTAGTGATAGGCCACGATTGCTCCCCTATTACGATATGGTCTGATGGGCATTAGACCATGTGGACATACCAACCAGAACCATCATGAACGAGCAGAAGGTCACTATCGGGACTTTCAGACCTGAACATCTGTAATCTATGTATAAGTTGCCCACAGTGTCCGACTTTACATACGGTGTCGAATTTTTGGATGATTTCAAACAGAAGGAATGTGTGCAGTATGAAAAAACCATGTTTAGCTTAATAAGAGATTGGGTTTCGCACCCTGCGAAGTTCAGGGCAGACAGTCATGGTATATATTCAATAGCTTCCTTAGAACCACAGTACAAGTATCTAGCTATGATGACATGCCGATTATATGGGAGAGAGGACACCTCACATTTCTTTCTTCCATGGGTGCCTCTAATATTTTGAGTCGCTGAAGGCTGTTCCTTCGACTGGGCGAAAATGCTGTCCGATAGCTTTGACCAGTCGAGTTACAGAGTATCGGGCACAGAAAGAGAGCGGAAATATTTCTTCATTTTTTATGTTTGTATACATTATGGATGCCATATGCTTTCTAACACCATTTCCCTTAATGAGCTGGAGTTGGACTCTAGTAGAGGCTGAGCCCATTCACGTCTATCATTCGAAGCTATGGGAAAACAAAGCGGCAGATTTCGTATACGAAATCTTCAACTGGGTGATGGTGCCTCTGCATGTCACTATTTTCGGTCACCCGCCACCCAGGATCTCAGACAATATAGTGAAAAATTTGAGCAGCATAGCTGACTGATATGTAGAAGCTGAATTCTCATATCTTAGAGTTTTTGGGGCTTCTGTTCCCCCACATGCATTGCCATTATTCATTCCCGACAAGCCGGCTTGTCGTGAGGTCGCTAGACAAACAATAATCGGTGGCATCAACAAGGAGATGAAGGGATACTCGAAGAAGGTATGGCCACCTTTTCCTATTCATTAAAATTCATATTCTTTATTAGATTTTGGGCATGCTAAAGCTGAGGCAACAACCCTAGAAGACCTAAATTTGGTCCTTATCGAGTTCAAGAAGCACGATCCGCAAAGGGTCATGAGTAATCATTTGGCCAGTTGTGGACTCAAGAGATTTGAGCACGAGAATTCACCCTCGGATGACATTTTCTAAGGCATAAGATCCTATGCCGAGATTCTAGCTCGGATAGAAACCTTGGCACCTAAGGAGAGAGCCGATGTTCTGAAGTTCCAAGAACATCGACACAGTTGTCTTCCCGCAGTGTTGCAGGGTGAGAATCCGAGTACAGCGGAGGCGAAACAAAAAGATGCCGAAGGCTCCAAGGATGCTACTCCCGATCAAGAAAAACACCCAGACGAAGGAGAGCAAACTAAGAGTCTGAAAGCAGAGATAAAGACTCCCAACCCGCCTAAGAAGCAGAGTCTGGTTAGTACTCCGGGACAATCAGCGAAGCACATCGGAGAACCTATCACATCAGTTACTCCCTTGCAGTCAACTCAGGGAAATATTGATGCAGGGTGGATCTTCAATGAAGAGTTGAGGCCTATAAGGGTGGAAGAGCTCCCTCCGAATGAGTTCTTCTTCGATAAGAAGAGAAAGGCAGTGGTAAAGAGGGAACTCTATCAGGAAGGGGAATCAACAACCAAGAAATACAAAGTTATAACTGATGGGAAAGACAAGAGGAATGAACAATTCACGACTGAAATAGCAGGGACATTAGGAGCATATGCCACGATGAATCAATTTTCAGTCGAGCTTTTAAAAAACCAGCAGAAACGGAAAAATCGCCTTATTAAAAACCTAGAGGCCAGACTAGCCATTGCAGAGGAGGGTGCCAAGGACCAGGCGAGTGTAGGAATAGAGCAGGCCAGGTTGGCCGATAAAAACAAGATAGAGTTTCTCAAGACTAAGCTCGAGCAAGTACAACTGGTGGTTTGGGATGGTCAGACGCAAGCGAGCCATCAAAGAGATTTGATCGAACAACTATAGGCAAGGGTGGAAATCGCCGAAAGTAAAGTAATAAATATCAGGATGTTCCAGTCCCAGATGATGGAGATTCGGAGCAGGGTCTCTGCGGCCCAACAAAATTTACTCGCCAAGGTAGAGGCGATTCGGGACAGCTGCTTGCTGGTCAATCAAGTTTTGGAGAATTTAACTACTAGAGAAAGGGAAGCTGGAGTAGCACGGGTCGCCTTCCAAGAGGTGGTGATAGCCACAAACAACAAGGATTCGAGAAGTACTCCCAGGTTCACCATTTCAGAGCATACCAGAGGAAACATTCTATTGAAAGAATGGGAGCACAACATCTCGGAAGGCAAACTGCAGGCCAAAAGAGTAACAAAATCCTTAGAAGAGGCTTTTAGCTCTATAGATGGTAATCTGCTAGGCATTGATAGCGGAGGTAATGCCGAGGCATTAATTAAGATGAATATGGCAAAGGTCGCACTTGATTTAAATGAAAAGCAGGAAAGAGATTCAGCCGAGATCTCCCAAGTGACTATGGCAGACATAGTCCAAATAGACAAATGTATGATTAAACCAAGTGCACAATTATGCGCTATCGGCATCATAGACAGACAGATGGAAGACAGGTTGCCGCAATTAGCCTGATATTGTTACTCTTTTGAAGCCAATTGTCAAGCAGAACCGTCAAGGCTGATATCTCGACTGGTTGAAAGATGTTTCACCTGTACCGAACACGCACGAGGACAAGCTTCCGGCACCAAGTAAAGACAAAGAAGAAGAAATGGAGCGATTTCTCTCCCCCCTATCATAACCGAAAATTTTGCAACGATTGAGATTCTGTCTTATTGTAAAACTGTATAAATATACCATAGAAAGAAAGAAAAGAGGCTGGACCCTTTTGTGTCGATTGTAACATAGGTTTTACATTTTGAGAGTTAATACAAAGCAAATATGAAGATTCTCAATTCCATCACGACTGCGTTATGAGTTTGTTTTCTTGTAACTGATATTTCATTTCATTTCATACTCCTAACTGATGAATGCTTCGTTATAATTTAGTACAACCTCTGTTATAACGAATGGATTTTGGTTTTCTATATTGTTTACTGTTTTTCCTCTGTACCATCTATCAGCAGGTATAAGACCAGTCAACACTTTTAGAATTCTATATATATTTTATGCTTCATCGGGTTACTTCTTTACATTTTTCTTCTTCTGTTTATACGTGAGATTCTCCCTTGATAGGAGACTTACTCGATAGACAACTAAATGTTTTTCTCCCACCTCATACATTTTATTAAAATATAACTCAGTTAGGGGAAAGAGCCTTTTATTTGCATCCCGTTTTATTCCTGAAACCATAAACTCTCTTTTATACGACCGAATTGAGACAACGCTTAATTCTCGCTTTGAGGTTTCCTTATTTTACTGTTCCTCCATGACTGTCCCTGTACCAACACAACCCAATATTGAACCCGGATTATCAAATCAAACACACATTGCCTTAAATATTTTAGATACCATTCTTAAAACGACCACTACCCAGGTTGAACTCGAACGTTCATGGGCAACGATTGAACATGACATAAACATCGAGGAACAGTTGGAATCTAGACAACGCCAACGCAGAAATCTTCCCTAGTTTCCCTTGCCATAGGTTGACGTTTCTCTCTTCTCTACCCTTTAGCCACTTTCGGATGCCTAGACAATGTACTTCTAAGCCTTGAGTACGAACTCTGGAACAACATCTTTTTGGCACCGTTGCCGGGGACCGAAGTTACGAAATCTTTTTCCCTGGGAAAATGACATTTTTCTTTTCATTGAAAGTGTTACCTTTTGATAGTGAACAAAGAGTACACACCTTTTTAAGGCTTCCCAATCTTTCACTTGGCGACTCCACAAATAATAAACTGGCATTCGGTCGAAGGAATACCAGACAAAACCCTGATGGTAAGCAGATTACGCCCGTTACCGATCCTGAGAAGATTCTAAAGGCGAGAGGCTCTCTTAAGCCAACCACTGCAGTCTATAAGCTTAGACACCCGTAACTAAAGACTAAGAGTTCTCCAGAACCTTCAACTTCACACAGTCCTCTCTTTGATACTAAATATCTAACGTCAAACTGCTCCGAAGTTAGGAGTGAAATTCATCCGACAACCCCCTTAATACACAAAGGAAAGGGACCTTTTGAAAGTTCGTCAGCAGTCGACATACCATATTTTCTTCAGTTAAATTTCCCAAACTCACCTAATTCCGAAGAGTGTCTTACACATTCGGTTTCCACACCAGCTGGTTCTCCTGATTTCGTCTCTTGAAAATCTGAGGAACCAAACCCTCACGCTCCTTATCATTCATCGCCGGATTTTCCTCTTCACGAAGAAAATAAAGATTCACTCTTAATTTTCTGAAACCCCCTTTACAACTTTCCTCTAATAACGATGGAAGCCGGAGGAGGAGGAGGTGGAGGGTTTATCAGAGGAGGAGCTCCTGTAGGAGGAGCTGGAGGCCAAGGGCCTGCCCCCCTCCCAGAGTGTTTGCGAAAGTTGTAGCTAGATATGCTCCCTTAGTATTGCCTGTTCCTCTACACGACCTTCCCGAAAATTACATAAAAATTTTGCCTAAATTCACTAGGAAAGGGGATCTGACCGCGACCGAACACATTAATTTCTTTGATCAATTTGCAGATATCCTAGGTATCGAACATGAGGATGTATATTCGAGGCTTCTTGTTCAAACCTTTGAAGGCCATGTCTGAACTTGGTTTCAGAGTCTACCTGCAACATCTATCTTGTCTTATGACGCCTTAGAAGATGCTTTCCTTAGACAGTGGGGTGAAAGAAAAGACCACTTATATTATTTAACCGAATTTGGGTCTTTAAGAAAAAAGAATTCAGAAACAGTCATGGAATTTATTCAAAGATTCAACAAATTGTATAACAAAATCCCAGCCGAGGTTAAACCGTCCTAACCCGCGGCCAAGGTAACTTTTGCAGGGGATTTCGAACCGGATTTTGCACTCCTTTTGCGAAAAAGAAGGGGGGCCACCCTAAACCGAATGCAGGATGATGCTGTAGAAATTGAGTCTAATATGATGGCTTCTGGTAAGATTAAAGCTAAAGTAGAAATGGGAAACCGAGAAACTAAACGCTTTAGAGAACAAGCAGGTCTGTCAGGGTACAATAGATCCACAGATGATAGGGTAGATGATATGGCCAGAGTAATTAAAGAACTGCCTAATAAAATATCCAGAATGGAGCTTGAACAGGCCAAAGATGATTCTTTCCCCAAAAAGGATTTCAAAAGGAACCCCAACCCCCCGAACCAGCAAAGACAGATAAAAAACGAAGATCAAAAAATACAAGCTCCCCTAAAGAGCGAAAATTTTATAGGAGCGGACGATCTCCAAGATTTCGGAGATTCGGATAATGAGGTCACGAACTTCGGTGATGACTGCACACAACCGTATCTGACTAGAGAAGACTACGAAAAGTCTCTAAACACTCAACAACCATCGGTTAAGAATGAAGAAAGTGATCATGCTGACCTTTGTGGCTCTCAACAAGAAACTGAAATGATAATGGCTGAGATCCAACCTAAGTACAACTTGAGATCTAAGAGTAAGCCCATCTCAACNCCAAAATTATTAGCCTACTTCGGAAGAGGCCCTATTACTTAACAACAAAATGAAAGTAGTAAGCACACAAGAGTCTGAAGTGGAAAAAGTTGAAACCCAAGCACAAGGAACCGAAACAGTAAATAAAGTTATGCCTTCAACCAAGACCATGAGTAATAAAGCGGTCCAGACGAATAAGTCGGAAAGGAAGGATTCAGAAGTCTCAACCAAAGAAATAGACAAGGTGAGCATAACTTTCAGTTTTGAAAACGAGATAAATAAAATTAAGATACCAATCCCTTTGGTAGAATTAGCAAAAAACCCTGTTTATCGAAAGCAGATTACCAAAGAGATGGGTGTCTCAGAGATAGAAAGCCAGTCTGATGTTTTAAAACTGGAAGATGACAAACCTAACATCACTTTTGGTCCCCATTTTGAAGGGGCCTAAGACACCATTGCTCCCTTTTATATCACTTTAAATATGTATGATCAATTGCTATATAATTTCATGTTAGACTAAGGAGCCTCCCATAACGTTATGCCTAAGATTATTATGGACAAATTGGGTCTCCAGATCACTAGACCTTATGGAGATCTTTACTCTTTTGACTCGAGAAGGGTTAAGTGTATGGGAATGATAAAGGACTTAGTAGTTATCTTGGCACAGGTCCCGGTTAAGAGTATCTTGATGGATGTGGTTATTGCAGATATTCCCCCTAATTATGGCTTACTGTTGTCTAGGTCATGGGGAGCCAAGCTGGGGGGTTCTCTTCAATTGGATATGAAATTCGCCACAATTCTTGTGTTTGGTGGTCAGTTTACTCGGTTGTACAGAGAAACGAGATTAGCATATACGGTAAGCGACTCTCAAAACCCGAACAATTTCCCTATTTATATTGCGGATCAAGATTTAGGAAATTGTATCTTATCTTTTGATGATGGTTTAGATGGTTGTCCAGAGGAAAACGATATAGAGCAGGAAGAGTCAAGTTACATGACAGAGGATCTGTGTAGCACCGGTGTCTGGAAAATGTATTTTGATGGTGCCTCATCTTGTGAAGGGGCTGGTGCAGGAGTGCTTTTAGTAGCTCCTAAAGGAAAGTTCGTGGTTCCTTTTTCCTACAGACTGCAATGGGATATAGATTATACTAACAACGTATGTGAATACAAAGAATTGGTCTTAGGATTAGAGGCTACCAAGAAGCTAAAGATAAATAACTTAGAGGTATACGAAGATGCAGAGTTAATAGTCAAACAAATAAATCGACAGTACCAAGCCAAGCATCCCAGATTAAGATCATACAGGAATTGTGCCTGGGATCTGATGGAAAACTTTTTCTCATCCGTAAATGTCCACTTCATCCCGCGCGTAGAGAACTTGCATGCTGATGCATTGGCTAAAGCAGCTTCAACCTTCTCTCCTCCCACGACTTTCAAATTGAAGTATCACATAGAAATCAGACACATACCATCTATACCAGACAATATCCAGCACTGGCAGGTTTTTGAGGATGACGACCAAATTGAGAAGTTTCTTGAAGAAGTAGGCGAATTTTCCGAAACTCATGCAGACCAAGAAAATCAAAATGACCCGATATGGATCATGCAAGAAGGGGAGGATCCTAAAGATTTTCGAGACAAAATCTCAGATCATCGCATGCTGGTCCTTAAAAACAACCAGATTCCGAAAGGATTGATTTCTTTAGAAATACTTTTTGATCAAAATGACATACCTATAAAATCCACCTTACAACCCCAACCAGAAGAAGTGGAGGACTGTGATATAGGAACCAAAGAAGAATCCAGGATGGTAAAAATATCCAAGTTCCTCCCTCCCGAAGTAAAAAGTAAATATAAAGACCTACTCAGACAGTATAAGGATGTGTTTGCCTGGTCTTATGATGAGTTAAAGACCTATGACACTTCCGTAATTGATCACAAGATACCTCTAAAGTCTGAGGTCAAACCATTTAGGAAAAATCTTAGACATATCAACCCCATGTTGTTACCTATGATCGAAAAATAGGTTAAACAACTTTTAGACGCGAAAATAATAGTACCTCTGAGATATTCGGACTGGGTAGCAAACCTGGTCCCAGTCAGGAAAAAGAGTGGGGAAATCAGACTGTGCGTGGATTTCAGAAATCTAAATAAGTCGTGTCTCAAGGACAACTATCCGCTGCCCAAAATGGACCATGTGTTAGAAAAGGTAGTTGGAGCCAACCAAATGTCTATGATTGACAGGTTCTCTGGTTATAATCAAATCTCCATGAATGAACAAGATAAAGAAAAAACCGCTTTCACCACACCATGGGGTACGTTCATGTATGACAAAATGCCTTTTGGTTTGATGAATGCAGGAGCCATGTTCCAACGCGCTATGGACATCACTTTCATCGGTGAAAGGGATAAGTTCGTAGTCATTTATCTCGACGATTTGACGGTTTTCTCTAAAACCGACGAAGAACACTTGATACATCTTAAACAGACTTTTGAAAAATGCCGCAGGTTTGGTCTATCTTTAAATCCAAAGAAATCACATTTCGCCATGCGGGAAGGTAAGCTTTTGGGTCATATCGTATCTAGGGATGGAATCAGGATTGATCCTAAGAGGATTGAAGTGATAGATACTATAAATATTCCCAGAAATGTAAAAGAGATTCAATCTTTCCTAGGAAGAATAAATGTTTTACGAAGATTTATCCCGAATTTCGCTGAGATTGTAAAATTGGTCACAAGTATGCTAAAAAAGGACAATGAAGTAAAATGGATGACCGAGGCCAAAGCATCGTTCACACATATTAAGAAGGTCATAAGCGAGGCACCTGTATTAGAGAGCCCCGACTATCTAAAAGATTTTCTTATTTTCTCATTTGCCTCTGAACACACGATTGCCACGATACTCCTACAAAAGAACGAAGAAGGTTTCGAACAACCGATCACTTTTTTCAGCAAGAGCCTTAGAGACACAAAAATGAAGTATGATATAATAGAAAAATAGGCGTACACTATGGTAAAAGCATTAAAGGCATTCAGGACGTATGTACTACACTCCAAGATAATTGCGTACGTACCTACCAATTCTGTGAAAGATATTTTGGTACAACCAGACAACAATGGAAAAAGAGGGCGATGGATCGCCAAAATCCAAGAATTTGATCTGGAAGTCAAACCGACCAAATTGATAAAAGGGCAAGGACTGGCCAAACTCTTAGCTGAGTCAAATTTCAGAGCCCTAGGTATCAATTGCCTGCAGGAAGGCGACGAAGACATGAACCTAAACGAGCTGAATGAGCAAACAAGTCCAAACAAGATCGAAGAGAAGTTCATATCGTCAGGCTGGTACATAGACATAGTATCATACCTGCTAACTCTAAAATGCCCAAATGAGCTATCACCATCAAAAGCCATAACTTAAAAAATCCATGCAGTTAAATATTGTATCGCCAAAAGTAAGCTATATTAGAAAGACCCACTCGGTTTCCTATTAGTCTATTTAGTCGAATCGGAAAGTCAGCGGGTTATAGATGAATTTCATCAGGGAATCTGTGGGCGGCATCACGCTTGGAGAGCTACAACTTACAAAATTCTGAGGGTTGGGTACTACTGGCCAAAACTTTTCTCGGACGTTAATGCCAAAGTTCGAGCCTGCAACCCTTGTCAACTATTTGCAGGTAAACAGAAGCTCCCGGCACTGCCTTTAGTTCCAGTCAAAGCTGAAGCCCCATTTCAGCAATGGGGTCTAGACTTCATAGGTGAGATTAATCCCCATTCCAGTGCTCAACACAAGTGGATCTTAACCGCAACAGATTACTTTACTAAATGGGTGGAAGC
The DNA here is from genome assembly GCA_032191745.1 of Picea mariana. Lineage (NCBI taxonomy): Eukaryota > Viridiplantae > Streptophyta > Pinopsida > Pinales > Pinaceae > Picea > Picea mariana. The sequence continues at coordinate 254,292 of JASDQU010739480.1, read as the reverse complement.
CATTCCAACCAAAAGGGCAATAGACTCGGTGGTAATCGATTTCTTAGAAGACAATATTTTGTCAAGATTCGGTTGCCCCTGAAAGATAGTTACAGACAATGCCCAAGCCTTTAAATCTATGGTTATGATTAGCTTCTGTCAAAAGTATAACATCGTTCTTGGCCATTCCACAACATATTACCCCCAGGGAAACGGATTGGCTGAGTCATCTAACAAGAGCCTGGTAAATATAATCAAGAAGGTATTAGATGAGAACAAAAGGTCTTGGCATGTGCACTTAAAATATGCATTGTGGGCGAACCGCATAAGCACAAAAAGGTCTATCGACATTTCGCTTTTTCAGATGGTATATGGGAATGATGCTGTGCTACCTATAAAACTAGTGCTTCCAGTGATGAAATTATGGCAAGATCAAAATGAAGAACCCAACCATGTCACTAGGAGGATAAATTAGCTGATTGAGGTTCAACAACATAGGGTCGAAGTAGATGAAAAGTTGCAGAAGTACCAAGATGACATGAAGGCATTATTCGACTGCAGAGCAAAGGACAGAGATTTCCTCCCAGGTGATTTAGTATTAAGGTGGGATGCAAGAAAGGAGGAAGCAACAAAACATGGTAAATTTGACCACCTCTGGTATGGGCCATTCAGAGTCTCGGCTCTGGAGGGAAAAAATTCTT
>JASDQU010739480.1:242175-253216 GCA_032191745.1 Picea mariana | reverse complement strand
CGGCTGAACTGATAAATAACAGAGTTGTTTCTTTTTCTAATCGTCTATAAAAATTTAAGACAATTTAAACGATTCACTCAAACTAAAAGTAGTTAGACAAAGTAAAGTACCCCCGAAAAAGATCTACAAGAGTCAGTTTTGAGTTTTTGACCTCTGTATTTTCAGTCTGTAGGTCACTACCTGTCACCCTTTTCTATCTTCAGGTTTACCTTTTAAAAAGTCGGCATTTTTCCGCTTCGCATAAGAAGGGATAAGAGTTTTCATTTCAACCTCATGAGCTTCAAAGCAGATGGTGGAAAGAAAGCGGGTCTTCACTTCACAACTCCTCGATCCCCTGATAAACGAAGGAATGCTTAAAGTGATCCTAACTTTCCTAGGTTTTTCAACAATATCGGAGGATTGAAGCTTGCTCAAATAGAATTCCCTAAGAAAGTTATTTTCCCTTTCTTCCCTGAGAACGAAGGTGTTGTGAAGGTCAAGGGAAGGTTGGTACCGAGTAATCAAAGTAAGTTGACAGACCTATAATGAAAAATATTACATAGATATCATCCCTGATACAAACTGATTGCTCCCATCTTCGCGCTCTAAAAAGCAAATTATAAGACAGGTGGTGAAAGGAAATTCAGAAATGATTGCCCCCATCTAGTCCAAGAGACGATGAAAGGAAATTCAGAAATGATTGCCCTCGTCTCAACATTTAAATGCATAAATGTATTCCGAAGTGGTGAAAGGAAATTCAGTAAAAGGGGCCAGATAACTTCACCGGGGTACTGAACAGGCTCGCTGGCAGTGAAGCAATATCTGAGATATCTGTAAGGCTGTTATACATGAATATCACTCTACTTTGGTAACCAATTCTTTCTAAAAACCTAATCTACATCCCAAGTTCAGACGAGACTCCTAATTAAAAACATATAATCTTCTTCTTTTGATGCAAGCTGATAGCCACAAGATCTGTTGGGTCTCCTTGGACTGTTTTGATTGTCTTAAGGTAGACCTGAATTTAGTAACGAGAAAGGGAAAGTCGTGAAAGGGACTACATCTAAATTTAAAAAGAATATCTGAGTTTGAAAAACTTTTCAAGGTAAAAAACAAAGTCTCTTTCCCCTTCAGTACCCGGTTCTCAGGAACCTTTTCGCCTGATTGAAACTGTTGACTCCATTTACCCAATATTGGCACGTGGTCTACTATTCTTCCCCTCTTGCAAGAAAACGAGATCCCTAGTTGGAGCCTATGTTGGAGTCGCCTTTTTTTTTTTAGCCTGTCTCGAAATTCATGTCTTAATGTTCGAAATCGAAAGATGGTTTTTGTATTTTCTGTCCGTGGTTCCAAAATCTCTAAAGTCTTATCACGCAACAACGATGATTATTTTACTCTCGAGTGAGTCCTACTTTTCAGAAAAAATTTCTCCCCCTTTTTTGTTCTACCTCGGGATTTTTCATGTTGGGTGCTATAGATCACGTAGCTCACAAGTCCCGAGCGACGAAACAACGAAATCGTTTTAAATTTTCACCCCAGGTCAGTGACGGGAGTAAAGTTTTCCTAAATCACGATTAGACATTATCGGGTTTTCGCGCTTCGGCGTTCACTAAGTCCAAAACTCTCATTATCATATCCCCGATAGCCGAAACCACGAGGTCCATATGTTAGCAACCCGTGTCAAAGTTAAAGGAAAAACTAAGCCATGGTTAGGTTCCGTCGGTAATTCACCACTCGACGCGTTCTCTTCCAAAAAACTACACTGTCTGAGCCTGAATCGTGAAGTCATGATAAAGATACAAACATAATTAATTAAACACTTAATCTGAGTTTATCTTCCCTTTTAATTAAAACGTTTTATCGTGATCTCGCGGTTTCGCAGCTCAGCATGCCAACTTCTCAGAAACTTACCTACGAAGCTCCGAGTCGCGATATGGCGAATATAAATAATCACGTAATTAATTAAGCGCCTAATCACAATTATGTTTTTATTAACCAAAATCAATCATCGTAGTTTCGGGGGTTAGAGGTTCAAAAGGTTAAAGAAAAATTCCCAATACAACAAGTACCGAAAGATTAATTAATGTTGGTTAAACTGGATTAATTAAGCTAAATCAATATATCCCGTGTTTTGATGCTTGCACGGTTTACGAGGTAGTCTTATTTCTTCCATACGCCAACTGACATTTCAAACCGCCAAAATTTATGGCATTAATTATGAAATAAGGCGAATCGTCGAATAAAGATCGGGTTTTTATTGCTAAATTTATTTCTAAACATGATTTGACAGATCTGTTCTAAAAAGTACCAAGTTTTTGAATATATATAGAGCTGTTATTCGCTATAGTAAATTCATTTCTATAATATGCAGAGCACACCTTCTCAGCAAGCTAAGTTCTGTATGTATACGTATTTCTATCGCAGAAGAGCCAAAGCAGGATCGCCCGTCATGGCCCCGCGAAAAGCATCCAAAGCCAGCGTTGAGGTTGTAGGACAAGGTTCAGACAACGTCGCTGATACTTCACCTTGAAGTGTCGACTCAGTCCCAAACGAAGTGTCGACTCAGTCCCGAACTGGTCGTTCGTTTCAGATGTTCTGCAGGTCGAATTAGTGGATTATTCCGATGATTCCAACGACAATGAAAAAGACGACATAACCACCAAGTATAAGATCGTCATTCAATCGGGAATGCATAAAGTAGCAGCCAGGCCATTATTGCTCCCCTATTATGATATGGTCCGATGGGAATTAGACCATGTGGACATACCAACCAGAACCATCATGAACGGGCAGAAGGTCACTATCGGGACTTTCAGACCTGAACATCTGCAAGCTATGTATAAGTTGCCCACAACATCTGACTTTACATACGGTGTCGAATTTTTGGATGATTTCAAATAGAAGGAATGTGTGCAGCATGAAAAAACCATGTCTAGCTTAATAAGAGATTGGGTTTCGCACCCTGCGAAGTTCAGGGCAGACAGCCATGGTATATATTCAATAGCTTCCTTAGAACCATAGTACAAGTATGTAGCTATGATGACATGCCGATTATACGGGAGAGAGGACACCTCACATTTCTTTCTTCCATGGGTGCCTCTAATATTTCGAGTCGCCGAAGGCTGTTCCTTCGACTGGGAGAAAATGCTGTCCGATAGCTTGACTAGTCGGGTTACAGAGTATCAGGGACATAAAGAGAGTGAAAATATTTCTCATTTTTTATGTCTGCATACATTATGGACGCTATATGCTTTCTAACACCATTTCCCTTAATGAGCTGGAGTTGTAATCTAGTAGAGGCCGAGCCCATTCATGTCTATCATTCGAAGCTATGGAAAAACAAAGTGACATATTTCGTATATGAAATCTTCAACTGGGTGATGGTGCCTCTGCATGTCACTATTTTCGGTCACCCGCCACCCAGGATCTTGGACAGTATAGTGACAAATTTGAGCAGCATAGCTGACTGGTATGTAGAAGCCGAATTCTCATATCTCAGAGTTTTCGGGGCTTCTGTTCCCCTGCATGCATTGCCATTATTCATTCCCAACAAGCTGGCTTTTCGTGAGGTCGCTAGACAAACAGTTATCAGTGGCATCAACAAGGAGCTGAAGGGATACTCGAAGAAGGTATGGCCACCTTTTCCTATTCATTTAAATTCATATTCTTTATTAGATTTTGGGCATGCTAAAATGAAGGTAGCAGCCCTGGAAGACCTAAATTTGGTCCTTATTGAGTTCAAGAAGCACGATCCGCAAAGGGTCGTGAGTAATCATTTGGCCAGTTGCGGACTCAAGAGATTTGAGCACGAGAATTATCCCTCGGATGAAATTTTCCGAGGCGTAAGATCCTATGCCGAGATTCTAGCTCGGATACAAACCTTGGCACCTGAGGAGAGAGCCGATGTTCTAAAGTTCCAAGAACATCGACGCAGTTGTCTTCCCGTAGTGTTGCAGGGTGAGAATCCGAGTACAGCGGAGGTGAAAAAAAAATATGCCGAAGGCTCCAAGGATGGTACTCCCGGTCAAGAAAAACACTAGGATGAAGGAGAGCAAACTAAGAGTCCGAAAACAGAGATAAAGACTCCCAACCCACCGAAGAAGCAGAGTCCGGTTACTACTCCGGGACAATCAGCGAAGCAAATTGGAGAACCTATCACATCAGTTACTCCCTTGCAGTCAACTCAGGGAAATATTGATGCAGGGTGGATCTTCAATGAAGAGTTGAGGCCTATAAGGGTGGAAGAGCTCCCTCCGAATGAGTTCTTCTTCGATAAGAAGAGAAAGGCAGTGGTAAAGAGGGAATTCTATCAGGAAGGGGAATCAACAGCCAAGAAATAAAAAGTTATAACTGATGGGAAAGACAAGAGGAATGAACAATTCACGACTGAAATAGCAGGGACATTAGGAGCATATGCCACGACGAATCAATTTTCAGTCGGGCTTTTAAAAAACCAGTTGAAACGAAAAAATCGCCTTATCAAAACCCTAGAGGCCAGACAAGCCACTGCAGAGGAGGCTGCCAAGGACCATGCGAGTGTAGGAATAGAGCAGGCCAGGTTGGCCGATAAAAATGAGATAGAGCTGCTCAAGACTAAGCTCGAGCAAGTACAACTGGTGGTTTGGGATGGTCAGACGCAAGCAAGCCAGCAAAGAGATTTGATCAAACAGCTACAGGCAAGGGTGGAAATCGCCAAAAGTAAAGTAATAAATATCGGGATGTTCCAGTCCCAGACGATGGAGATTCGGAGCAGGGTCTCTGCGGCCCAACGAAATTTACTCACCAAGGTAGAGGCGATTTGGGACAACTGCTTGCTGGTCAATCAAGTTTTGGAGGATTTAACTACTAGAGAAAGGGAAGCTAGAGCAGCACGGGTCGCCTTCCAAGAGGTGGTGATAGCCACAAACAACAGGGATTCGGGAAGTACTCCTAGGTTCACCATTTCGGAGCAGACCAGAGGAAACATTCTATTGAAAGAATGGGAGCACAACATCTGAGAAGGCAAACTGCAGGCCAAAAGAGTAACGAAATCCTTAGAAGAGGCTTTTAGCTCTATAGATGGTAATCTGCTAGGCATTGATAGCGGAGGTAATGCCAAGGCATTAATTCAGATGAATATGGAAAAGGTCGCACTTGATTTAAATGAAAAGCAGGAAAGAGATTCAGCCGAGATCTCCCAAGTGACTATGGTGGACATAGTCCAAATAGACAAATGTATGATTAAACCAAGCACGCAATTATGCGCTATCGACATCATAGACAGATAGATGGAAGACAGGCTGCCACAATTAGCCCAAGATTGTTACTCTTTTGAAGCCAATTGTCAAGCATAACCGTCAAGGCTGATATCTCGGCTGGTTGAAAGATGTGTCACCTGTACCGAACACGCATGAGGACAAGCTTCCGAAACCAAGTAAAGACAAAGAAGAAGAAATGGAGCGATTGCTCTCCTCTCTATCATAACCGAAAATTTTGCAACGATTGAGATTTTGTCTTATTGTAAAACTGTAAAATATACCATAGAAAGAAAGAAAAGAGGCTGGACCCTTTTGTGTCAATTGTAACAAAGGTTTTACATTTTGAGAGTTAATACAAAGAAAATCTGAAGATTCTCAATTCCGTCACGACTGTGTTATGAGTTTGTTTTCTTGTATCTCATATTTCATTTCATTTCATACTCCTAATTGATGAATGCTTCGTTATAATTTGGTACAACCTCTACTATAACGAATGAATTTTGGTTTTCTATATTGTTTACTGTTTTTCCTCTGTACCAGCTATCAACAGGTATAAGACCAGTCAACACTTTCAGAATTCTATATATATTTTATGCTTCATCGGGTTACTTCTTTACATTTTTCTTCTTCTGTTTATACGTGAGATTCTCCCTTGATAGGAGCCTTACTCGATAGAAAACTAAATGTTTTTCTCCCACCTCATACATTTTATTAAAATATAACTCAGTTACGGGAAAGAGCCTTTGATTTGCATCCCGTTTTATTCCTGAAACCGTAAACTCTCTTTTATACGACCGAATTGAGACAACACTTAATTCTCCCTTTGAGGTTTCCTTATTTTACTGTTCCTCCATGACTGTCCCTATACCAACACAACCCAATATCGAACCCAGATTATCAAATCAAACACACATTTCCTTAAATCTTTTAGATACCATTCTTAAAACCGCCACTACCCGGGTTGAACTCGAATGTTCATGGGCAGCGATTGAACATGACATAAACATCCAGGAATAGTTGGAAGCTAGACAACGCCAACACAGAAATATTCCCTAGTTTCCCTTGCCGAAGGTTGACGTTTCTCTCTTCTCTACCCTTTACCCACTTTCGGATGCCTAGACACTGTACTTCTAAGCCTTGAGTACAAACTCTGGAACAACACTACCTTTTGAAATTCTAGTTCCTTGATGCCTAATCTAATTGAGAATTTGAAAAATTATTCAGTGTACTCTCAGATTGATGTCTCATTTTCCCTCAAATTTTGGGCATGTTTGCACAAAATTTGATGATAATCCATAAGTAAGAATTTCTCTTTTTCCTTACTTACCATTTTCTTCCATGTCTTGATTTTCTCCTTGTGATTATCAACTCTATCTTTTTGAATACAATCCCACCATAAAGTTGCATTCCCCTTCAACTTTGTGGCAGGAAAATTCACTCTATAGGGGTTTTCAAATTTCTCATAATCAAAATATATTTCCACTTCTTTGATCCACTGAATTAAATTTTTAACTTTTAGGGTACCATCATAATTCAAAATTTCTACTCTAGCATTACCTCTTTCTTTCAAAATTTGGAATGATTGCATAACACGATCAATTTCATGGTAATATTCTCTTTCTTATTCTTTAGGTTTTGGTTCTAATTCATCTCCAACATTACCCATGAGTTAGCTTATAACTCTTCCATTCTTCTTATTATTTCTTCCATTGGCTTTCTCGAATATCTCATATCTTCCATCTCTCAATATTCTGGATTCTCTGGTTCCTTTGATTTCTTCTCCTAAGTGGCATTCTTATTCCCACTCTTTTAGTAATTCTCACCCTAATTACCATTCACAGACCAATGCATTCTTGGCACTGTCTCCAAGGAATATTTTTCTAGCAATTTTTGATTGCTAATGCAATCACCACCATCAAACTAATTCAACACATGCATAATTTTTTTACAGGAATCATAATATCACTTCCAACAATCTCATATGTTGGTCACTTCCTCTCCTAAATCTATAACCTGCTATGATACCACTTGATGTAGCGCTAAGATGTGATAAGAATCACATAGTAGAAACTCACAATAAAATACCACATAATTTAAGAGAGCTTACACAAAGGGATCAACAACAAAGAATCTGGTCTTTATTTATTCAATGAAGATACATCAATTTTCAGTTCCATACATTCAAAGAGCCATCAAGGTGTCTGGATTGTAATTAGACTCACTCTATAGGAAAATTATGAGGGATAAAAGCCCACGATCACTTCAGGGATTCATATATTTAAGCTAGAGTAAGTGATTGTTCAACCCCCAAGACTTTTATTTTCATTGAGTAGATCAAACAATTGTGTAATTACACAATTTGAATAAATACAAGATAATTATTTTCTCTTGATCTTTTAGGTACAATCCAAATTCAATGTTTGAATATTTGAAGCCATATTAGAAAAACATGCATGTGCGGGAAGTTCGTGACCGCTCCCATCACACTATGTTTGAATTTGTTGAACCACTTAAAATCAAATTTTGAGGGAAGGTAGGGATTTTATCCTCTACATCTTGTAAATATTTTAGATTCTAATTCCAAATCAGTAGCTACATGTAAGGCAAAATGTTGAACCCTTGTTTCTAGAAAATTTTGTTCATGGAATCTAAATTGGTCGTGCCACAATAAACTAAATGAATTTTTATGGAATTTGGTGAACATATAGAGGAATGTGTCCTATACAACATATATTAATTTTACACCTTAATCCAAAGTATGGGAGAACACCAATCAATATACTAGGCCTCTGTCAACGTGAAATAAAATATGGAAATTACTACACACTGGTTTTGAACATATGAGCACCATCGAAGCTCAATAAATTTTACTGAAAATTTGTATCACATAGGAATATTTTTTCCTTGAAATCCTGTCAAGATTTTAATGCTTAATTCCAATATATAAGCATATGCACTGATCAAAATACCAAGTCACTATCTACACAAAAATAGAATTCTGGAATTTCTTTGTGTGATGGTTTTGGGTTTGGGTGCATGGTTAAAACTCAATTTCCACTTTTGAAATTTGGTGTATAGGTGAATAAATACCTCCTATACAACATATAAAAAATTAATACTTTTATCTCAAGTTGTGAGTGTGCACCAATGAAAAGACTTGAACATTGTTTTGCACACTAGAAATCCAAAAAACTTGAAACAAAACTAATACTAAACTAAAATTATTTTTAGGTAATGCATGATTTCCAAAACTCCAAGGATACTCTTGCACCAGTCTCTTTTCCTGCATTTTAATTTCATGCATTTCATTTTCATATATATTTTTTATTTCTAGAATGATTGAGTAGTAGACAGGGTTTTTTATTTTCCTAGTTATTACTTAATCTTTCACTTTTTCCATACTGTAATATTTTTTGCATCATTATCTCATCATTGAATTGTGATTGATTGATGCTTTATTTTCTTTTTGTTTACATTGCATCAGTTCTAACATGATTGAAAACAACCACACATGGAACACATGTAATTTACTCTTACACCACCATAGGTGTGTGTGGGTGATGATGTTGCATGATAGACTCAACTCTATAGAATGGTGATGCACTCCCTATGTCAGGGAATTATGAAATCCTTCCCATACCATAGAATAAACAAGCTAATCATCTCACTCCCCTTTCATGTTGCTCATAATTTCTTAGAATAAATTGCATATTGTGACTCTTTCTATTGTCCATTTCCTTTTCTCTTTTTTTTGTCATGATCATTTGTTTTCATGATTATAAGGCTTTAGTTGAAATTCATTTCAATTTACAACCCACACACTTCACCAGATCACTTCTCTTTCCATGGGGAAAAATGTAGCATGTAGAATTTGCATCTTGTATTATTCATACATAAATCTTACTGGTATATATTTTTGCACCATGCACTATCTATACCAATGCCCACCCTAGTATGAACACAAGTACTCTTACATGCTAATATGGTGAACTCATAAGTGTTGAAGTCCCTCCTTTTGAGAGCCCCTCCTATGATTCTAATAGATTATTAGGGGTCCCTAACCTAGCCTCAGGGAATCAATTTGTTATATTTTGGTTATTAAGAGGTCTCCTAGGTTATTTTCCTTAGTCTCATGTCAGAGAGTTGGTTTAGATTGATGGACAATTGGTTTGGATTGTTGGTTGTCATTGATGTCAACCTTTGGAGAATGATATTGTAGATTTATGTCAACTCTTAGAGATTGATGTCAACCCTTGAGTATGTCTAATATCTCTTTAGGTATGGGTAAGGAACCACATTTTGGTTGAGGAATAATGTAATGAAGGTCAGTGTATATGTAGGTAAGACTATTCTAGATGGATAGTACATGTCATGCCATTTATGTTGATATGTGGAACATCACATAACTCCTCACGGTTAGAGAGTTATGTCCTTGTGAAGTTGGAGACCCTCATGAGTTATCTAGAAGCCCCTTAAAGGTCAAAGAAGTCAAATTACTCTAGAAACTCCTAGAAGAAGTTGACTAGTCAAAGTGGGTGAAACTAGGAGTTAATCATTGGTATAGTTGTTGAATTAAGAAAATAATTAAAAATAAATCAGTTGCAACAAGAAATTGTGAGTTTGTAATTATGGTAAAGTAGTTGTGATGAGAAGATTGAATAGTCAAAGTGGTTGACCAAGAAATAAATCAAATAATAAAATGGTTGCAACATGAAGTTAGTTAAGGGAAAAGAAGTTATGAAGTGAATAATTATATAAAAGTTAGTTGCAACAAGAAGTTGTGAGTAAAGAGAAATTATTTAAATAATAAAGTAGTCAAAGTGGTTGCAAAGATAAATTATTTAAATAATAAAGTGGTTGCAACAATAAGTGATGAGTTTACTATTTATGGATAAGTCAAAGTGGTTGCAAAAGAAATTAATTAAATAATAAAGTTAGTTCCAACTAAAAGTGGAGAACTTACTATTTGTGGTAAAATGGTTAAGTTAAGTGTAGCAAAGTGAGCTAGAAGTGGACAAGTGGTTAGAAGTGGGTTGGCCCTAAAATAAGGAAAGTGGATTAAGTTGGTTAGAAGGTAACCCCTTGAGGAAGCTACATGGAAGTATAAATAAGAGAGAAAGACTCTCCCATTAGCACCTATTGAATATCATTGAATATCTATTTTGTGAAAGGTTATTTGGGCAGGTATTATTGATAGAGAAAAGTGCGATAGAAAATGTGCGGCATAAAAAGTGCGATAGAAAAATCGCGGTAGGAAAAGTGCGTCAGGAAAAATGTGACAGAAAAATCACGGCCGAAAAAGTGTGGCAGAAAATAGCAGCATAAAAACCACAGTAGAAAAGGTGCAGAAAAAAAACTACGGTAGAAAAAGTGTGGCAGAAAAACCACAGCAGAAAAATCACGATAGAAAAATCGCGGCAACAGATTCGTGGCAACAAAATCGTGATAGCAAAACTGCGGCAACAAAACGCTACAAGAAGAAAAAATGTATGGTTTTCATGTGTAGTGTTGAACTTATGAATTTGGTTGAGGGTTTTCCTTGTAAATCTATTGAATGCCCTCTTGGAAGTTTAGGGCTTGTTGTAGAATGGTTTGAAGCATATCCATTGAAGATATTGTTAGTGCACTTAGTTTGATTTATTGGCATATGTTTTGGTCAATTGTGAGAGACACTTGTTAGTGGTATTGGTATATGATTGGCCTATGAATGGTACATCCTTGAGGCTACATAAAAGATAGGTTATGGCACATGGTTTGATGTAAGAGTTTATGGTATTTGGTTATGGATAGTGTGCTGTATTTCTAGAGAACTTTTGATGGTTATA
>JASDQU010739480.1:205573-223179 GCA_032191745.1 Picea mariana | reverse complement strand
ACGTAGCCCACACTGGGTGAACCACGTAAATCTGTGTCTCTCTTGTATTGTGTGTCTTCTGTGTTTTATTTCTGCATTTGTTTTATTTTATTGCTCCACGGTCCTGTTTTTCTAACATGAAGTCAGTGCACAAGGCAGTTGACATTGTTGAGATATAAATGCACAAAGTTTCTAAGCTACATGGGGTACCTAATGCAATTGTGTCTGACAGAGATTCCAAATTCACCTCGAACTTTTGGAAAGGACTATTCAAGGGATTTGGAACAAGTGTGAATTTTAGCACAACATATCACTCTGAGACAGATGGTCAGTCCGAGAGGGTAAATCGGGTGATTGAAGAAATGTCGAGGATGTATGTGATGGATAAGCCATTGAAATGGGAAGACTACCTTCATTTGGTAGAGTTTGCTTACAACAGTGGGTATCATGAATCTTTAAAGATGAGCCCATTTGAGGTACTTTGTGGTAGAAAGTGCAACATGCATGTAAGTTGGGATAACCCAACAAACCGCGCAGTAGTGGGGCCATATTTACTCTAGGAAATGGAGGAGTAGATGGTAAAGATAAATCATAATTTAAAAGCTTCCCAGGATAGGCAGAAAATCTGCGTAGATAAAGGTAGAATCCATAGGGAATTTGGAGTGGGTGATCACATGTTTCTGAAAGTAAAGGCTAGGCGTAGTTCCTTCAAGTTGGGAAAGTGTTATAAGTTAGAAGCACGCTACTGTGGGCCATTTGAAATCCTTGAAAGGATTGATTTTGTCTCTTATATGTTTGCATTTCCTACGTCCTTATGCATTCATAATGTTTTCCACGTGCCATTTCTTAAGAAGTATATACCTTATGCTAATCATATTATTCATTGGAATGTGAGTGAGGTGGAGCCAGAAGGCAGATTTCTAGTGTGACCAATTTTCATATTGGATCGAAAAGTCAAGAAAATCTAGAATCGATCCATGGATTTGGTAACTATCCAATGGACTTGGTACGGTCCTTAGGATGCAACCTGGGAGCACGAGGATGCTATGCGAGCAGACTATCCTCATATTTTTGAAGGTTTTTGAAATTTTGTATGTACATGTGTATATGATGCACTGAGGATAGTGCATAAATAAGGGGGAGGGGATTGTAGTGTCCTTGGTCTAGAATCCTTTGTAATTACACATACATGTTGGTGAGATGATTGGTACCAAGTGTAAATGTAATGTACATGCAAGCTGGTGAGCCATTCACACTTGGATTTTGGTGTTGCGCAAAAAAGTAGTGCGCAAAGAAGTGTTTACAAAGACAAGGTGCACATAGTCTATGTGTTGCGTGCACCTGGGAAAGTGCACACATGGCACCATGTTGCACGCACTTGGGTTAGTGCATGAGAATGCATTTTTATGTTTTGAGGCCGAAGAGCCTGTGTGATTATGAGGTCGATGAGCTTGGACGCAGATAGGCCAACACACCTATCCATGTAAATGCAATCATGAATACTAATATAATATTGCATCGTTGTGCGCTAACTCACTTAGATGAAAAGAGATGGGGGCCTACTCCACCGAAAAAAGGAAAAAGGGAGGTGAGTCGTATGTCTTAGGAAATATTTTATAATGTTTCTGGGAAAAGTGTAATGCCAAATATATTATTATTATTATTATCCCAAGTTCCCGAGGGTAGGGAACGGGTCACCAAGTGGCTTAAATTTGCTTTTGGAGGTGACAAGTGTCAAGTGGAAGGAATGCACTATATATTGTTGGTATTAGTGTATTTTTGAGGGATTTATAGTTATTATTCATGTGGCAGACTCTCGTGAGCAAAAGCGGGCCAGACTGTATGGAAAATATGATTATTACCATATCTGCTCAGAGAAGTTTGCAGGGAGTTGTGGGGATGTAACGAGAATTCTATTGTCAAGGAGTCAAGTTTGCAGACCGTGAGAAGTCTCTATGGGAGAGAGAGTGGTTGTTGTGGAGTGGTTTCCAGACACGTGAGCATATTCTCAAGGTGAGAGTATTGTTGAGAATTGTTCCCTGGTGCATTGGGCATTAGTCACAGGGCTCAGAGACTTCTTGTTCAACTTGTTGCTGGTAACCCTAGGAACGGAAGTGGGGCAACTGAGGGACTGGTGAGAAGATAAGGGGCACACTTCCTTGGGTGTGACAGGTGCGTGGGGAATGAGGGACTATGGGATAGTTTCAGTAGCGAGCACCTAGGATTGGGAAATTTTGTAGAGGTTTAGACCATAGCTTTTTGCTAGGACCCTTTTTGCTGGTGGAGTCAAGCCCCAACTCAGGGGTCACCTGTTGCTGAAATATTGTGAGAAACAACATCTATGGCTGGGAGGAACATCTGATTCAAGGTCGTAGTTGGTGATTTTCATAAAAGATAAGTGTTCTTTATGTGCTAGTCTTGTTTATTGTGTACTTGCTTATCTATATTTGGCATGGGTTAATTCTTATATGTCGTTGTATATAAGTATTTGTTGTTATTCTGTTTAATGATGCTTGCACCTGTAAGTATGATGCATATAGCTTGTATTTGTGGTTATGCTTGGATATAACCAATATGGTTAGTTTTTCCTGCTATGTTAACATGGTGATTTTGGTTGTGAACTGACAAGAAGGGATTGAGTGGATGAGTGTGCATGATTGTAGCTTGTTTACACCAAGAGGATGGAATTTGTGTGTGGGCAGACAAAGAATTATGTTCCATGCACGATGAAATTTGAGTTGGTGCATGATGCTTAGATGGTTGTGCGTGGGGTCATGTTATGTGAACATTATGATGGTGTGCACAATTGGTGCGTGAAATTTTGAGTTATTTCCACTGCTTAAGGTTGTATTCCAATGTAATATTGCTTCCGCTGTTATAAGTTGTGTGGCGCGACTTAGTTAGGTTGAGCATGTACCTCAAGTGGTAACTGCGCAGTGATATTGTAGAGTATCATTTCTTAGTGATATGTTGGAAATGTTATAGTTTGGTTGACTGAGTGCTCCTAAAGTTGAGGTTGTGTGACGTGGCCCAACCTGTGGTGGCTAGGGACATTACAATACCGATTGTTAGGGCCATGGTTTCAAACAAATTGCAATTTCAACCCTAAAAAAAGGTGTTATTGGTAGCACCACTTTTGGATTCAACGGTTGATCTTAATATTTTGGTTGCAATAATAATTGTTGTTAAGACCATTGTTTCAAAAATGTTTCAATTTTCACCCCCCAAAAAGGGTGCTACTGGTAGTACCACTTTTTGATTTGGGGGTTGGTTTTAAGGTTTGGTTTTAATAATACCTATTTTTAAGGCCATGGTTTCAAACAAGTTGTAATTTTAACCATGGAAAAAAGGGGCGTTACTTGTAGCACCACTTTTTGATTTAGGGGTCGATTTTAAGGTTTTTGTTCACAACATTATGGGGTTTCAAGGCCATTGTTGCAAAATGTTGTAATTTTAACCCTAAAAAAAGGGTGATTATAAGAGAACCACTTTTTGAAATGGGGGTTAAAATAACCTTTAAATGTGACCTCTTAAGAAAGAAAACTCTAGAGGGTTCTCAACACGTAGGTATCTATGTTTAATTCTAACTGCCCATTTACTATGGTATAAATGACTTGTTTTTGGATTAATTTCCTCTATTTTCCATGCCGTTAGGAAGTGACCACTTGTAGTTTGAATGGTATAAGGAAGTTTTCGTACCCTAAAATTATGGATCACATTGGTATCATGCCCTCATGCATATATGTGTATAAATATGATCATTTCTCATTTCAATTCTTTGAATATCTCTTAATCCTCTATCGACTTACTTTGCAATCATGTAGATTAGTGTATGATATATATCACATTCTCTTGGGTTTGTGTTGATTCTCTATTTTTATCATCCTCCTTTCTTAAGGAGACCATATGGATTCTATTCATATCTTTCACATTTTTATTTGGGTATTCACTTTTGATTTTGATCTTGGAGATTACATCTTATAGTTGTTTGGAGTGCATCCCTCTTCTCACGCTTCAATCAATCTCTTCCCTACATCTCAAGAGTTTCCTTGAGTAATCAACTTGTGAAATAAGAGTATTCCTTGTATTGAAGGAACATGGGCATCATATCTTTTTTTTTCTTTCATAACTTGGAGTTATATTTTTTCATGCATTGCATACTTGCTTAAGTTTTCTCTATATACATGTAGATATTAGAGAAATTTGTTGGTTTTTGTAGGAGGATTGTAGACGACTGAATACGCAGAGGAGGACTAACCCTTTCTTTTATTGCTTATTATTTCCTTTTTCAAATTTCAAGAGAATTTTTAGTTTAGGATCAACCTAGTTAAGGGATATTTCCCATCTAGGAGGGAAATACATCAGTTTCATTTTTTTTTTTGACTGCTTGCACATAATAAAGAGTTGGGAATGAACTATAATTCTTGTTTCTTATTGTTTGTAATGGGCATCATGAGAAATATAAAGGTTTATTTCAGTTTTTTCATATTATATTTTATATTTAATTTCCAATTGAACTATATTAGTAAGATCATTGCCAAAATTGCGAGGGGAAATTGACCTAGGTAGTTTCTCTCTTTTACTTGGGTCATTTCCTCTTGTTAAGACTTATTTTATTATTGTAAACTAAAATTAATGAACTCAAATTATATCAATCCATAACAAAAATAGGAATGTTAATATGTTTAAACCCTAATTAATTTGGTGATATTCCCCCCCTCCTTTCTAATTTTCCCAATTTTTTCCAAAACCTTGGTGCCAACTCCATCTCCGCCAAGACTAGCCATTCCATCAAGGAGTTCCTTGCTTGGTAGGGATTTGTATTTATAGCCTTGGGGATACCCTTTTACCCTTTTTTGATCCCTCTAATTGGGTTAATTGGCATTTGGAACACAATATTACTACATCTTCCTCCTAGGTTGGGTGTACTATTGCTTCTTTAGTTTCCCCAAGAACACTAGTGCCCCTTGGCAGGTCCACTATAACTCCTATTAATTTCTTAGCTGGATATTTAGTTTACTTATGCATTTAATTATCAACCCATGGATTGTAAATCTTATGAGTATTTATGCAAAATATATGCAAGGCTTTAGGGTTTTAATGATCTAGTTGGACATCTTAATTATTAAATTTCTTAATGACTATCTAAAAATTCAATTCTAATTTATTGAAAACAAAAGGATGTCACATGAAACATTCAATTAGTGATTTAATTCTCAGGTTCTGTAGCGACATGACATGTAACAATCAATCATAAGATGATGTATGTGAGAAGTCCACACTTGCTAAAACACACCACTCAAAATAAAACTCTTAAAATTGTCTTTGCAAACATTTAAGCAATCATATTTAAAACAAAAACTGACAATATAAATTCATAAGGAGAAACATAAAATAAAATTAGAAAGTAAAGCAACATCAATTTCCTCCAGAGTGGGCCCTTTCTCTGTGGAGCAAGGTGTTGATGAAGTACTACAACACTAATTTACTTCAGTAATTGATACTCGTAAATTCAACAAAATATGTTTTGTATTCAATAAATAGGGTTTTACAACATAATTCCATCTTTTCATTTTATTGTCTTTATTATCTTCTCCCCATTCTCTTCGTCTATCAATATTCTACTCTACCTTATATAAGAGTTCAAATGAAACACCTGGTTCAACTTCATTGAAAATTGACACAAATTAGTGAGCCACAAATATGAAGAAACGTTGATTCTTCGAAACAAAGAGTTAATTTTTAAAAGAAATCACTTACAACAAAATATAAAATAGACTAAACCAATTGCTGAAAAAAAAAACATGATATATATATTTCAAAGTGATCCATATTTCTAGTTGAGGATGGAATTTTCACAACAACAATCTGATCATACATCATCAAAACTTTTTTCATTGTCCTATAGCTTCATAGAAACTAGATCTCAATAACATAATCTTGGAGAACTAGAATTTGGTGGTAGATCCGCGGTTCTGTAGAAATATGATTCTCAGGAATCGATATCCGATGAAAAATGGTATGTTTTCTATCTTAGACTCTTGGAATTTGGTTCTATTGACTGAGAGTTTCAATAGCATCAGTTGTAGTGATACATTGTATATGTGGATCTATAGCAAATGAGTTTCGTAGCAAGCAAAATCCCTCTTCATCATATTGCTTAGGACTAGATCTAGAGCAAGTGGGTTCTGTAGCAAACATGAATCTTTCGCAACACATCATTCCTTTGCCTTTAGTAGCATGTATCCAATCTGTAACATCTTTATCTGTAAGTTAGGCACAAAAGATAGATTTTATACCAAATGTACTATACAATTCACTAATTTTCCAATAAATATAAGACAAGATTTACCTGAATGATTTCTGAGCCAAAAAGTTAAAATTATGGTTAAAATATATAGAAAAGGATTGGTGGAGTGTGAAAATAAAAGGGAAAATGTGATACAACCATGCCAAAACAAGGTCCAATCATTCTCCCCATTTGAAGTTGTTTCATGTCCTCATTCTATCCCTACATTTAATTTGAATTAGAGTCTAAATGTCATTGTTGATCATGAAGACTAATGAGACTATAATTAGAGTTTCCTTTTTCTCTTACTGTGTAGTACCCAAGTTTCTTCTTAATCTCTTTCCAAAGTCTATCTTCAACCTGTGGTTTATAGCATAAGAAAACTGATATTTCTGTGCTGACAACAAAATTAAGGGAAAATGAAACTTTAGTCCAATCCATCTTGGACTACATTTTTGTATACAAGCAATACATTGATCCACTCTTCCTAAATATTCTGTGAAATTTGGATAACAGAGTGAATCTCTCCTTTTGTTCATTTCATCATAAACATCCCATCGATGTTTACAAGCCAATAGGGAATCCATTGTCATATGATTAATTGTTATTTTGCAATAGAATATTACTTCCTTTTGAGTTGCACCAAATATAACTACTCTATTAGAAGATTCAATAAATTGATGACATTTTCCAAGTATGAATTTACATGATTAGGATATTCCCCTCCTACCCACATATTGCAATTTTGTTCATTATGTACAATGGTGGCTTGAGCTTCATTCCACTTAAGCTCATTATACATGCATGAGGTAAAATATCTTAGTTGTATATCGCCAAAAAATAAATTTGTATTCCTTTTCAGATCATGGAATAAGATGATTTCATGTTGGTATAACTCACATAACAAATCCTTATCTTGTTCACTACTTTTCTTATATGTTTCAAAAAATCCTTTGACAAACCTTAGATAACATCACCTATATTCTATTATGGTTCGGAGTTGAAATGAAAAATACCATTCTTGTAAGAACAAAACATATACATGAGATGATCTTCTACAACTAAGAATATTTTGAGCTAAAGCACTTATGCGCCATTTTTCTGCCACATTTTTTCTCTTCTCTCCAATTCTAGAATTTTATTCCTATCCCACTTTATTCTTTCCAAAGAAATAAATTCATCCCATATTTCTCTAAGATTAGAAATAATCCGTTTGTGTTCCTCAAGACAAATTACTCCACTACTATATGACATAGTTGTAGATTTCCATTTAGAATTTTTTTCTTTTAATTTGATTATTTGTAGTGGATCACTATTGTCTGTGGGATCTTTCTGAATTTCTATCATATGAACAATATGTGCAATTTGTTTTTGAGTTTCTTCTTCTCAGACAGAAGGATGCCTATATTGTTGTTCTTGTATTTGAATTTATTTATTAGAGACATGAGGATGATTGTATCATTGCTCCTTTGTTTGAATTCTTATAGAAAACTGTTCTATTTGAACCTCAGTAATAGATGTTGTAACAACAAGATGTTCAACTTCTTGTGTTATTATAGGTTGAGGAATACCTACTTCAGTTTTTTCTTCTATAGAAACATAATCAATAGTAGTTTGTTTTACTATCTCAGTAGTAGCATTATCCACTAATTCAGTACCATTTGCAACAATGTTTTAACATGGGATTTTATTAACTCTGTAGGTGACCCTATGAGTTTAGTAGGGGATCCAATAGCTTCAAAAGAAGTCTTTGTAGGATAGGTGGCCATCAATTCATCAATTGTAGTTTTTTTTATTATGGTCACGTTTGATAGAAGAAACACAAGACACCCAGATTAGAGACTTCTAACTACCCACCATGTGACCTATGCCCTTCTAACTGTTTTAATTTTTGTTTCAACTTCCTATTTTATTTCCTTAAACAAAAATTGTTCTATTGCAAAATATAATAAGAGACTTTCTTACCTAGTAAATACCTAGGTATCCCTTTTCTTGATTGTTTTTTTTTTTTTTCTTCAGTAGGATCCTCACAAATATATTTTTATGGTACATTCTACCTCAGACTACTAACAAATTCTCCATTTGATTTTGGTTCTTCAAAAATATTTTCTTCAACCCAATTCTTGATAGGGGAAACTGATTTTGCAATATGTTCTTGTGTATTAGTAGTTTCCATTTCGACAAGGGAGGCCACTTCTATAGTATGTTCTTCTGCGACATGTTCTTGTGTAGTGGCAGTGTCTATTCTTTGAGGAAAATTAATGATATTTTCCTCTACTACTGGTTCTTGTGTAGAAATAGTGAGGTCTTATGATGCTAGTTCTTATGTAATAACACCAATAGTGTCCCGATAGCTTTTCATTCCTTTTGTAACAATATATCTCATTGTATTTATTGTAGGAGTTTTGACTGAGATTATTTCTTTTATTGATTTTGTTTATTTTCTTGTAGATGAACTTGCTTCTTTACTAGTAGGTTCCTCTTCTACAATAGGACAAGGATGTATTTATTTTCTTGGAGGGTCTTAATTGATACTTTCAACATCATTGTCACTCTTAACATAAATTGGAAAATGTTCCACCATTTCAAGCTGACCAATAGTATTTTGAGGATGTCGATCATTCTCTCCTTCTTCTTGTCATCTTTCTATTTCTTCTCCCTACTATTCATGTTCTTCTTCTTCATTTTCATGTTGTTCCTACGATTCTATTCTTCCTGCTCACTGAACTTGAGGGTTTCTTTGTAGAAAATTATCCCATGTCTAACTTGTTCTATTTAAAGCATTTAAAACCAATAAATTTAGCAATGCATGATGAGAAACACTTGTTGTTGGGTGTCTTGTGTTTCTTACATTATGGGATGACAACTGCAAGCTTCTTAACAAAAAATATGGAATACTAATGATTTGTTGGTGTTACAAACATGTAAGCAATTTAAAATGATATCTAAATAATAGGCTATCTTGTCCTTTACAAGTGATATATTTTTGGATGAAATACACCACAACTGGCCATGGATGTGCAAATGAATTACGGTTCACCCCTTTTTTTCCTTCTTCAACTACTTCATTTCCAACTCGAAAGTTAGTCTAAACTTCATTTATCATAACCTTGCATTGAAAACATTATTTACCCTATTCAAGGTAAACCAATTACTCGAGCTATGATTTCCTCATTCACCCTGATACAAATTCCTCTGACAACAGTAGTGGACATACATAATTTTTGTGCAAATTCAAGGGCAAATGAAGCATCAAACCCTTGTAATTTTTCAAAGTAAGTTATCCATCCCGCATTCAAATTTTTTTTATATACTTCAGGGTTACTTTGCAATTGGATTAAAGTTACCGGTTCATATCGTACAACAAACCCTCCCATGTTGTAGTTGTGAAATTCAATAACAACAAAAAAGGTAAAAGAAATTGACAATATCAACAAATAGTATCATAGAGTAGCATCAAGAGTTTACTCAGAGTAGCAACAATTGTATACCAAAATAGGAATAGTACTCATGCAAAAATTCTTGAGTTGATTAGAGAAATGGTGACTTGTTTGGTAAGTTAGCAAGATAAAGATGAATGGAAACGAAAAAATTACACCGGAAAATTCTCAAATTGGGAAACAATTTGATGCTTAAATTTGGCATGCAGAATGGTGGAAAAATGAAAGTGGTAAAGATAAAAGAAGTAATGGTCAAGAAGTAATGAGATTAACAATTTACGGAGGGTTAAAAACATGTATTTTTCTGATTGATTGATGGTTCATTCGTAACCAATTGGTGCAATGAGTGTGAATCGTGGAAAATTAATGAAACTATTCTTACTAATGGAGTAACACATATCTTCATACCTTACAAAGATTTTCAATGATAATCAAAGCAATTAATTGGTAGTGATAGTATGACAATAATGAATAACAGTTGGTTGATGTGACTGTCATACACTTCCTCAACAAACAAGATGGAATCTATAACATTTGAAGATCTATATGCAAATGAAATATCTTTGAAAGGATGGGATTTATATAAGAAAATATTAACAATACTTGCACCAAATGAATTCTTTTGAAAGGATAGGATCCGTAGTAGATACATACAAGATATAAAACAAATGAAGTTTCCATAACAAACATGGATTCATAGGAAACAAGAAAATGAATTAATGACTCATAGAAAACATGACCCGCAACAAGTCTTGTTATGTAGAAAATGATGAAATAAATCAATGAAGTAAGCTTCCTCTAGTTCTGTAACAAAAATTTCTACAGTTTTTATTGAAACATACTCCACCATTTTTTGCGACAAGAATGGATCTAGTTATGTAGCAAACAATGAAATTGTGTTATGTAGAAACATACAATCAATTTCTGCAGCAATTGAAATCGAGTTATGCAACAAACAGTCAAGCGATATTTGCAACAAACAATGAAGTCAATTTCTGCAACAAACAATGAAATCTTAGGAGCTTATTTAGAAACAAAAGTTAATTTTATTTTATTTCATTATATATAATTTTTTTAGCAAAATATATTAAGAAAATAATATCATGGAAATCCCAGATGGCATAACCATCTCACTTACAATCTCCAAATATGTGCAACTGCTAATATATTTTACAAAGGAATCTATGGATAATGTTTTTTCATATATCCTCAATCGATGGCCATTGACCATTAAAGAAATTCGATATTCATCTATGGTACGTAACTTAACAACACCATTACCATATACAATGTCCACCTCATATGGACCCAACCATCAGGTATTAATCTTGCCTTTAAAATCTTTAAACCTGGAATCATACAAAAGGGCCCAGTCTCCAACCTGAAATTTTTCTTCTTAATAAATTTATCATGCCACTTTGCTCTCCATTGTGGAACAACATATGTGTTATGCAAGGCAACTTGATGAATTTCATCAAGTTCATTAATTTGGTTTAGTTGGTGCTTCCGAGCTTCTGATAAGTCTAATCCAACATGCAATGCAGTTTTGTGTGTTTTAACTTCAAACTCAATAGGAAACAAAAAATTCTTACCATACATAAGCTCATATGGAGTAAATATATTGGTGTTTTTCCATGTGGTGTGGTAACCCATAAATATTCTGAAGTCTATTGGCCTAATCTATGTGATGAATCCACAAAGTTTTAGTCAATATAGATTCCAAAATTTTATTAGTGACTTCTACCTTTCCATTAGCTTGTGGATGGTATAGTGTAGATGTCATGTGCCAAATATAATATTGTTTTATAATATCCTGTATGAGTTTGGAAGTGAATTGAGTTCCTTGATCTGTAACAATCTCTCATGGTACACCAAAACAGACAAAATCTCATCATAGAGAAAACTTGCTATTGCTTGTTCAATAGCCCTTGGAAATGATTTAGCTTCAATCCATTTAGTAACATAATCAATACAAACCAAAATATAAACATTCTGGTTAGAAGGTGGGTTGATAGGACCTACAAAATCTAAAGGCCACTTTTCAAAAATTTCTACCATGAGACAAGTTTGTAATGACATTTCATCAGACTGAATAGGTTGTCCCATGCATTGGCAACTGTCACAACTTCTCACATACCTTTTAGCATCTAGAAACATAGTAAGCCAATAATAAACTAGATGAAACACCTTATGTGTAGTTATCTTATCATTAAAAGTCCCTCCACAAGGTTCACTGTGACACATTCTTAGGATGTTAAAAATTTCATCTTCTCAAACACATCATCGAATTATGGGGTCTGGCCTAGTGTAAAAGAGATATCCTTGAACCCAAGAGTACATTGCACTTTTCTTGATAATATTCTTTTTTATTTTTATTTTGGTGAGAAATGTACGAGAATATTTCTTGTATCCAAATAATTAGAAATCTCTGCATACCATAGTGTGTTAGTAGATATTGTGAACAAATGTTCATCCAAAAAAATATCTTGAAAAAAATTAACTTCTTCATCATTGACAGTTTTAGAAAGGAAATCTACAACAACATTTTCTTTTCTAGTCTTATCAACGATAATAATATAAAATTCTTGTAATATTAATAACCATCTTGTTTCCTTGCCATTAGTAATTGGTTTATTCATTAAATATCAAATGGAAAAATGACAAGTATGAAAAAATGCAGGATAGCTAGTAATATAGTGCCAAAATTTATTGATAGAATGTACTACTGCAAGTATTCTTTTTTGGTCATTGTATAATTCAATGTTATAGGGGTTAGGTTTTTACTAATAAAATAGATTGCATAAGGCTTTTGATCTTATTTCTATCCAAGAACTTCCCTAATAGTTGTATCAAAAGCATCAATTGAGATATGGAATGGTAGGGACCAATTTGGTTCTCTTAAAACCGGTGGTACATATAACTTTTGTTTTAAATTTTCGAAAGCAATTTGACATTGGTTATTCCAAAAAAATTCTTCGTCTTTAGTAGGTAAAGAAAACATTGGAGATGTTATTTTGGTGAAATTTTCATTAAAGTGTCTGTAATAACCAACATGTCCTAAAAAGTTTCGAATATCCTTTTGTGTTATTTGAACAAAAAGATCTGATATTGCTTTAATCTTTGTTGGATCCACCTTGATTCTAGCTGGTGAAATATGATGTCCCAAAACTATCCCCTTAGTTAACAACATATGACATTTTTCATATTTGAGGGACAAGTTTACTTCTTTGCATCGTATGAGGAATTTTTCTAAATTAGTCATGGCTTCCTCAAATGTATCACCATACACTGTAAAATCATCGATGCACACTTCTATATAGTTGTGTATCAAGTCTGAAAATATACCAATTACAACTCGTTGAAATGTGGGATGTGCATTGAAAAGTCCAAAATAAAATACTCCATGAGAACATGTTCCCCATGGATAGGTAAAAGTGTTTTTTTCTTGTTCTTCTGGAGCTAGTTGAATTTGGTTATACCCACTAAACCCATTAAGGAAAGAAAAATACTTTTTCCCTGCCAAAGTATATAAGACTTGGTCTATGAAAGGTAAAGGAAAAACTGGCCTTTGGAGGTGAATTTATTCAACTCTCTGTAATCTATGCAAATTATCCATTTCCTTTTTTTCTTAGGAACAATGACAAGGGGTGAAACCCATTTGTTAAAGTTATTCTTAAACAATTAAGTGTGTTAGTATTCTTTAACTTAATGCATTAAAACTATAACCATAACAATAAGGATCACTGAAAGAAAGACATCCATGACATTACACAATATTTATCATGGGAAACCCTCTTTGGGGATAAAACCTAGCAAAACTTCTTTAGCATAGATTCTTCAACAAGTACAATATCTCTACAGGAGAGATCTCACCATAACATAAGCTAAACCAAAAAACCTAGACCATAACAGAGTAGCGCACCACTTGACCAAGATAGGTCACTAAGATGTCTTCTCCTTGCCATTGGTTGTCCTCCTCAAACTTGCGCACTACAAAGATAGAGAGTTGTGTTATGTGTTCTTCCAAATGAGGCACCTAGCTTCCTTATAAATACACATTGGACTACCCCCTTAATTAAGCCAGGGTTGACTTGACAATTTACCCTTATAATTTACAATTGACTTGTCTAGGAACAATAGGGCCAAATATAATAACAATGTCTTCTAGGGTTTTGTCATTACAAATATAATATGAATATCTTTCGAAGCTACTCAAAATTCAACACTCCCTTTTAGCAAGGAAGGTATTCTTCTAGCACGATCATCACAATTGCTTCTACTCTTCTGTACAAACGATTATTGACTTGTTGACTTCCAAAAATCTATGCCAAAGAAGTTTTGTAACCACGTCATGCATCCAGGGTATTCAACAACATCACGCCATTGATTCACCAGTTCACACATAATCTGGTATCTAGTTCGTAAGAACTAGTAACTAGGCATACTAGAATCTTTCCGCAACTCACTGGAGTAGCCTCTGCGTACCAAAATTTTATCGAAGCTCACTGGAGTAGCAGTAACACCCGGCATACCAAATTTTTTTCGAAGCTCACTGAAGTAGCCTCTACGTACCATAATTTTTCCAAAGCTCACTAGAGTAGCAGTAACACCAGGCATACCATAATTTTTCCGAAGTTCACTGGAGTGGCCTCTATGTACCAGAATGTTTTCAAAGCTCACTAGAGTAGAAATAACACTAGGCGTACCAGAATTTTTTCGAAGCTCACTAGAGTAGCCTCTGCGTACCTGAATTTTGCCGAAGCTCACTGTAGTAGTAGTAACACTCAGTGCCAATCCTTTTTCATGTTCAATGAGTCACACTTCTTAGTGCCAGTCCTTTTTCATATTGGATGAGAACATTCAGTGCCAACCCTTTTTCATGTTTGATGAATCACACTTCTCAGTGTTAATCCTTTTTCATGCTGGATGAGAACACTCCCTCTGAAGAGGGATCACATGTTTCCCTGGAAATGTATCAACACTCACCACTCCCTTTACTAGGGATGTCCTTCTAGACCACACCAATATTGTCTCTGAAGTATAAAAACTTCACGTTCAACAGAGGCTTGGTAAGCAAATCTGCTACCTCCTCATCGGTAGCAACATATTGGAGCTTCACTTCTCCTCTTTGTACCATATCTCTAATGCAATGGTGCTTTATCTCGATGTGCTTGTACTTGTCATGGAACATTGGGTTCCCTGACAATGTCACACAACTACGGTTGTCACACCAAATGCAAGTCACCTCTAAGTCAACATCGAACAAATCTACAAGTAGCTTCGGAAGCCACACTGCTTTGCTACATGTTGAACACACTGCTATGTACTCTCCCTCAACCGTAATAAGCACCACACTAGTATGATTCCTACTAAACCATGAGATCATAGTTGATCCCAATATGAAGCAACATCCAGATGTACTCTTCCAGTCCTCAACACTACCGACCCAATCTGAATCAGTAAAGCCTTAAAGGCTTATCTCACAATCTAAGGCATACCTGAGACCATAATCAATTGTACCCTTCAGGTACCTCATCACATGTTTTTCTTCAATCAAGTGAGCACATATTGACTCAACCATATACTGACTCAAGGTGTTCACCGCAAAATATAAATCTGGTCTTGTGTTCGTTGAGTACATTAATGAACCAATAATCTGTCTATACATGGTGGCATCCATTGTTTCTTAAGATGTATCACACAACAACTTAAGATTTGTCACCATGGGTGTAGGCATGACCTTACATTTCATCATTCCAAAACTCTTTAGAATATCTACTGCATATTTTCCTTGGTTGAGGAAAATCTCACACGGTCTCTACCATACCTCCAGACCTAAGAAATAATGCATCATACCTAGGTCTTTCATTTCAATCTCAGCAACAAGCTTCCTCTTGCTTTCATTGATGAGCTTCTCAACACCTATGAGGAATAGGTCATCCATGTACAATAGAAATATCATTGGTCCTCCATTCTCAACCTTGAAGTAGAGGTTGGAATCTGCTTTACTTTGGGTAAAGCCCAAGATCATCAAGAAACTATTGATCCTTTTGTACCATGCTCCAAGTGCTTTCTTTAACCTATACAAGGTTTTCTTCAATATTCACACATGTGTCTTACCATCATGTGTCTCAAATCCTTGTGGCTACTCCACATACACTTCCTCTTCTATTACACCATTCATAAAATCCATCTTCATGTCCATCTGGTGTACTTTCCACTTCATCTTGGATGCAAGAACAAGTATGGTTTTTATGGAAGTCTATCTTTCCATAGGGGAAAACGACTCCTCATAATTGATTCCTTCTTTCTGGGAGAAGCCATGTGCTACGAAACTTGCCTTGTATTTCTCGATACTTCCATCTGTTGAATGCTTCTTCTTGTAAATCCACTTGGAACTTACAACTATCTTATCTTTTGGTCTAGGAACCACATCCCAAACATCATTCTTGACTATGGACTGATATTCTTCAACCATGAAATCCTTCCATTCTTTCTTTTCTATAGCCTCTTCATAACAAGTAGCCTCAACATCAATAATGTCACTCAACGATGCCACGTAACTAGAGTATGGTTTTGGTCTTTTTCTTTCTCTGAAGGTTCCATCCGGGGCACCATACTTTTCTGCATCCAGAATTATCTCACGAGCCCAATATGGTCTTCTTTTATTAGTCTTCTCTTGAGGGGCATCCTCAAGTATTTGTGGTTCTGCCATGACGTGATCTTCTAGATCACATTCTGGTTGTACAATATCTTTGTCTCCCTTTTCATCTATAATCCTGGGAGCTACATGCTCCTCATCATGAGTCTCATTTGAACGGTTTGTCTTGACCTACTGAAATATGCATCTTCATCAAAGGTAACATCTCTACTAGTCTCAATACGACGATGACCAGGGATGTAGACTCTATATGCCTTTGATGTCTCACTGTATCCAACAAATATACCCTTGTTTCCTGAAGGGTCTAGCTTTGATCTCTTATCCTTTGGTACATGCACATAAACAAGACAATGAAATATCCTCAAGTGGATGAATTCTAGCTTTTCACTTGTGAACATATCTTCTAGAGTCTTGTTCCCAAGTACACGGTGGGGACTTCTGTTTTGAACATACACAAATTTTTTAGCAGATTCTGCCCACAAATGCATCAGAAGGTCTTGTTCATGAATCACGTCTTTCACTACTTCCATGATGGTACGGTTCTTCCTTTCTTCCATGCCATTTTGTTGAGGATTGCAGGGAGTAGAGAGCTCCCTCTTAATCCCAACTTCCTTATAGAATGCTTTGAATTCATCTGATGTGAATTATCCTCCATTATTTTATCTTATTATTTTGATTTTATTTTCCAATAGATTTTCAACAAGAGCCTTGATGATCCAGGTGGATATCGAGGGCCACCCACATTTTCCAAATGGCTCAAAACAATTTTCTGGCCATTTTGGCAATTTACTATTTTTAGCAGGTTTTCACTTCCGGGGCCATTTTGAGGGCCTAAATGAAGTTTTTTTGAGATCGAGGTTCTCAATGATAGCCAAAGGCATGATTGAGCCCCCAACATGAATCTCCTCAATGATACCTTTCCAACAAGCTATCACACGCCTAAAACGAAGATCGTATGCAAAAGTTACGACCCCGGGAAGTTGATGCACCAACTTACCCAAACGGGGCCCACATGACTTTTGGCGCTTCATCTCCTAGGGTTAGGTTTTTGGATGTCTAGGACTTTTGGCATTCCCATATATTGTAAAAAGGCCTTTCGAGTCTCATTGTAACCATCTTCTTGTGAATGCGAGTAGCCGTCACATCTCTTCTCAGAGATAAGCTGCCACCATTCTAGCGAGTCTTTCACTCTGTATTTTTACAGTCTCTGTACATTTCTCTGATTAATAGAAATCGT
>JASDQU010739480.1:186579-197073 GCA_032191745.1 Picea mariana | reverse complement strand
AGATACAAGAGATATATCACCATAACATAAGATAAACCAGAAAACCTAGACCATAACAGAGTAGTGCACCGCTTGACCAAGATAAGTCACTAAGACATCTTCTCTTTACCATTGGTTGTCCTCCTCAAACTTGCACACTGCAGAGATAGAGAGTTGTGTTGTGTGTTCTTCCAAATGCATCACCTATCCTCCTTATAAATACACATTGAAATGCCCCCTTAATTAATCTAGGGCCGACTTGACAATTTACCCTTATAATTTACAATTGACTTGTCTAGGCACAATAGGGCCGAATTTTACAAAGGCACAATAGGGACAAATATAATAACAATGTCTTCTAGGGTTTTGTCATTACAAATATAATAGGAATATCTTTCGAAGTTACTCAAACTTCAACACCATTTACTGTCCAATATAGGATAAATAAAATTTACGTTTAATAGTTTTTGTAGTTCCCCCTTTACTATCTCTCTAATTGTAAGGTTTAATCTACATCGGGGTTGTCTAATAGGTTAGAAATTATTCCCAATGTAAATACGATGGGTACACATATTAGGATGAATTCCATTCATATGAGTATATTCCCAGGAAAATGCACTAGCATGATTTTGTACCAAATCAATGAACTGTTCCTTTTGTAAATTTTCTAGTCTTAGATTATAGTTGAGTGTTTTTCCTAGACATATTTCAATGGGCATATTGGTGGTAATTAGAGATGCGAGATATAGATAAGCATACACATGATTATATTCATTATTTTCAAGAGAAGATTAACAAACTTCCACAAACATCTTGACAACATCATTAGTGTGAGATTTAGGATCAATTATCGATTATGGCATCACAAATCAGATTATCATCATATTTTTATTTAAAAACAAGGGCTAAATCAACCATAAATAATTGTTGAATGTTTTCTTCATCATTTTCCTCATTTTCAACCCACAAAATCATTTCATGATTTGAACTTGGATTAGAAAGAGGATATAGAGTTAATTTATTAGTAGCATCACCATAGGAAAAGGTCATATATCCATATATGCAACTAATATAAGCATCAATAGTGGTCAACCATGGCCTACCTAGGATTAAAGGATAACCCCCAAGGTTGGATTTTGGTTGTAGAACTATCAAAACTGTTGGATACTCCCAAGGGTCTATAGAGATAATGATATCATATAAAATATATTTGGGTTCAATAATAGATCGATAAACCATTTGAAGGACTATAGAAGTTTGGTGCAAATTGGTCAATTTAGGTTTTTTCATGATTTCTCTAGTCATCACATTTAAGGTAACGCCTAAATCCATTAAAGTATTAGGGATGAAAATATTGTTAATGTATACATCAACAATAGGGCTACCAAGATTTGTATACTTGGTTGTAACAATTTTTCCAAGCATGAAATCTGCTAGTTGACCAATTACTTGGACAATAGGAGGATCTTTCCTCTTTCTCCCAGGCCCTTTTAAACACAAATCTCTTACAATCTTGGCATAAATGGGTACATATCTAATGGCCTAAAATAATGGAATATTAACACACATTTTCAACTCCCCGAGAAATTCAAATTCAGATTGAACAAGAGTTTTATCAATATTTGACCTTTTCAGATAGGGAGGTAACAATGCATCTTTAGTTTGCAATTGATTTGATTTTTCAGAGGAAGTAACCTGTGAAATACTAGGATAAATATTTGTAAATTTATTTTCTGTAGGGTGGTTTTCTGCTTGATTTTGAAATTCCTCCTCTTCCTTAGAGATGATTGGAGTTATTCGACTATTAAGAGTTTTCTCTGATCTTAAATGGATTCCATGACAATTAACATGAGAAATTGAGCAATCTAGAAAACTAGATAACTCAAAATTGCAAGTGGATCGAGTTGATTTATTGTTCGGATTAGGTGTGGGTTGTACAGGTAGTTGTGGTCTTAGTTGAGGACTAATAACAAACAATTGAAATTGTTGTTACTGTTGAGGTGTTGAAGTCTTATGTAGTTGCATAATATATTCTTATTGTATTTGATCAATTCAAAACCCTAAAAGAATAATGCTAAAGTATATTTGTAATGTTTGCTCAGGAAAATTATTGTTATTATATTTTGTACTTGCAATATGAGAAGTCAACCTTGCCAGAAAAATTCAAAGTAAATTATATTTGCCAGAAAAGACAGGTCGTCCCTGTGGAAAATTTCACTGGCAGAATAAGTATAAATAAGGTGACGCCTTACTCATTTGATGATCGCAACTCACTAAGTTATAACACAATTTTGGTGGAGAGCTGCAGTTGCAGTTGCAACTACATGAGGAAGGATAAGGCACATCTCTTGGTCTTGGTTGGTCGCTCTCTCATGCGCTATCTTGCTATGGTAATGTGCTAGGGTTTGGATTGTGCCTTGGTGTATGTCTTGGTATCATACTTGGTGTATCTTCTGGTGACAAGGAACAATTCTAGTAGCAGGGTTTCCATTGAGTAGAAGGGTTATCTGGGACATTTTTCTCTGAGAGAGCATTGTACTGACACTGTACTTGGTTGATGAATCTATACTGAAGAATTTCTACTGGGTTTTCTCCCCCCAGAGGGTTTCCCAAGATAGATCTATGTGTGTTGTGCTCGGGAGTTTGCACATGTAGGTGCATATGGTTGGGTGACAATGATGTAGCACCATCTATGGAAAAAAGAGCATGTAAAAGTAGTTAAATTTCTATGGTAAATCTAACCCTAACTAGTTTTAGGAAAACTTCAACATGTAGTTGATTTTACTGTTAAGGGAATTGTGGAATAAACTGTTGTTGATAGTTTCCAACAGGAAAAATTATCCACCCTTGTGACCACTGATATTTTTGTGTTGTCTATGGTGGATATTGTGGCCAAGGTGCATAAGGATAAAAATATTGTGGAAGATATGGCATTTGTTGATTAATCATAAATGAATTAAATTATTGAGAAGGATCACGAGTCATACCTAGTGTTCATGGTTGCCATGGTATGTTTTGAGAAATAAAACAGACTTGCTCGGTGACTTCATTAGTTCCTTGATACACAAATATTAATTCAGGTAAATAAGGCCAATTTTTGGCAGTGTGATCCTGCTCAAGAATGACACATACTTTGACATTGCTCAATGATAATTCTCTTAAAGGATGTCTTTTTCTGCACTTCAAGTAAAATATGGAGAGTGATTTCTCAGCCTTTGCTTGTTTCTTTTTAACCTGCAACATGTCAAACTATGAACTTAATGTGTTAAGAATATCAATTTTAAAAATTTCTAATAAATTATCGATTTCTGGACATGTAACTCTCCTCCTGATAATTTAGTAATTATGGAAGAAATGTCTCTAAGACCTTTTCCATGTTTTGAAGTTCCTCGTAAATATATTTTACATAATTCACGGATTTGATCATACTCAATTTGAGAGTATCCTCCTCCCATTAAATTCAAAAGATCAAGAGAATCATCTCCCATACCTCTTATCAGAATTGTTCGTAGAGTATCCTTATTCGACTTACTATGTTTGGATATTTGAAATTGTATTGAAATATTTCCATGTGATCCTCTAAACTTTCATCCTCCTTTTGAAACATCTTGAAAATTTCCTCACGAAGGTCTCTTTCTTTTCATTAATACTGATACGTTTTGAGGAATTCTTGTGTCATAGCATCCCACATACTGATACTCTGCCCACCAAGTCCCATAAACCAACATAATGTTGCATTCTTTATTGTGGTAGGAAACATTTTCAACTTTTGAGAATCTGTTGTATAATCATAACTCTCGCAAAGAACATCAAACTCAAAAACAAAAGTATCTGGATTTTCGCTAAACAAACCATTAAATTTAGGAAGACTTGAGGGATACATATTTTTCATAGGTGCTTCCTATCCAGAATCTTTAATCGGAAAATAAAAAATTATGTTAGAATCAATTCCCTCTTTTGCTGCCATGATGATAAGCACATAATCCTTAAGAAATGGTCCCTTAAATACTTTTGATTCATGAGGATAAATCAATTCTTTAGAATATTTCGGTTCATGAATTGGATTTTTCTCAGATTCCGAGTTTGAATTTGGTTGCCCACTAATCAATTTTTTTTTTGTTGATTCTACAGTATGAGGGAAAAAGTATTCCTCTACTGCAGAAGGAATTTTTGCTTCAGATTAATGAATAGAATCCCGAGGACCTTACTCAATATTGAGTTTTGATCTTGAACCTTCTCCTCGACCTTTTCTACCTGTATATTGGTTAGTACCATGAGTGGTTATTATTGCACCACGTGCTTGTGCTCTTGGATTTCTATCTCTTCTCATGCATTTATATGATTGTAAATGAAAAACACTTCATATGAGATGTTATATAGAAGAAAGTTGACTATTATTACAATGTAAATACCCGTACCATGTGTTATCTATTCCAACTAAACTAAAAAATTCCCCAAAGGCTTTTGACACCTCCTCGACAATGACGCCAAAAATGAAAGGTCCACTATATCTCCTATTAATTTCTTAGCAGGATATTTAGTTTACTTATACATTTAATTATCAACCCAGGGATTTTAAATCTTATGAGGTCTTGTGAAAAATATTTGCAAGGCTTTAGGGTTTTAATGATCTAGTTGGACATATTAATTAAATTTATTAATGACTATATGGAAATCCAATTTTAATTTGCTGAAAACAAAAGGTTGTCACAAGAAACATTCAACTGGTGATTTAATTTGCAGGTTCTGTAGCAATCAATCATAAGATGATGTATGAGAAAAATCCACACTTTATAAAACACACCACTCAAAATAAAACTCTTATCTTTGCAGACATTTAAGAAATCGTATTTAAAACAGAAATTGACAATACAAATTCATAAGAAAAAACATAAACTAAAATTGGAAAGTAAAGCAAAACCAATTTCCTCAAGAGTGGGCCCTTTCTTTGTGGATCAAGGTGCTAATGAAGTGCTACAACATTAAGTTACTTTGACAGTTGATACTCATAAATTCAACAAAATATGTCTTGTATTCAATAAATAGGGTTTTACAATAGAATTTTGTCTTTGCGTTTTACTATCTTTATTATGTTCTCCCTATTCTCTATTTCTATAAACATGCTATTCTACCTTATATAAGATTTCAAATGCAGTGTATTTGGCACAAATTCATTGACAATGGACGAAAATTAGTGAGCCACAAATATAAAGAATCACTGATTCTTTGAAACAAATTATTAATTTTTTTTATAAGAAACCAGTTACAACAAAATATAAAATAGACTAAATCAATCTTCAGGAAAACAACATGATATAGAATTATCTAGATGTGATATGCATTTGCAGTTGAGGATGGTATGTGAACAATAACAATTTTATAATACATCATCAAAGCGTATTTTAATGTCCTGTAGTTTCGTAGCAACTAGATCTCAACAACATAATCTTGGAAAACTAGAATCTGGTGGCTGATCCACGATTCTACAGAAATACGATTATTAAGAATCATTGTTTGATGACAAATGGTATGTTCACCATATTAGACTCTCGGCATTTTTTTCTTCCGACCAAGAGTTGCATCATCATCAACTATAGTGTTACATTATATATGCAAATCTATAGTAAATGAATTCCATAGCAAGAAGAATCCCTCTTCATCATATTTCTTAGGATTGGATCCATAGCAATTGGGTTCCATAGAAAACAAGACTCTTTCACAACACATCATTCCTTTGCTTTTAATAACATGTATTGAATTGATAACATCTTTATATGCAAGTTAGACACAAAATATAACTTTATCTACCAAATGTACTATATAATTCACTAATTTGACAATAGCTATAGGATGAGATTTACCTCAATGATTTATGAACCAAAAGGTTAAAATATATAGAAAAGGAGTGGTGAAATGTGAAAAGAAAAGGAAAAAGGTGATAGAATCATGCCAAAACTAGGTCCCATCACCCCCTTCAAGTAGATACCTTTTGATTGAGTTCCACTCCACTCATTTATTCTTAGAGCCTTGCAAAAGGATGGTTAGTTTTTATGCTCCAATGAACTTAAAAAAATACATTTTGAGATTTGTTTGTTCTCTCTCTTATTTTTTATACTTATCTTCTTGGTTTCCTTGTATCTAGTTGCCAAAAACATATGAGCTCACGAGGAAAAATAAAAAAAAAACTTGCAAAATTATTCTTCATAGAATCAAATACTTAGACACAATTCTCTTTATCTTCTTAGATTGAATTCTTTATTTGTCAAATTTATTTTCTTAAATCTTAAAACTGATTTTATACATGAGAAGTGTTGTTCTAACCCCTCATAATCTATCCTATACTCATTGAACTTCAATTTATTCATAAAATATTTGTATTAAATACTCATTGAGCTTCAATTTATTCATAAAATATTTGTAATTTTATTTTCCAATTAGTACACTCCTTTCTAAACTTCAATTTATTCATAAAATATTTGTATTAAATACTCATTGAGATTCAATTTATTCATAAAATATTTGTATTTTTTTTTTCCAATTAGGACACTCCTTTCTATAGTGTTTTGACTCATCTCTCCTACATATGTGCCTCCTTAATAGCATAGCTCTTCCTAAAACAAAATTGTAGTTTGTTATTTATTTTACAATAATGCACCTTAGACATTTTTTGTTTTTAATATTTCATCCTACCTGATCTTGAACTACACATGCCCTCTCAAATATGACTCTTCTCCTTCTTAATTAAACTAACTCATGTAAGTTAGGGTTTATTCATTTGTATGGAGGGCTTTTTTTCTAAAGAAATCTTCAAAATTATCTATTAACCATGCCTTTCAAAGGAGTGCCTTAGGGAAATTAGCTAAATTTTTTGTGTAAGGAATAGATACCAAGGATTCAATCCCCTCCCTTACCTTTTTACATTATGAAACACAATTTTTTTAGATTACCTTTTAATTAAGGCAATGTAAGATTGAAGCAGCAAAAATATTTTAAATATCAGTACAATTCTCTTTGTACCGTCTTCTCTCACTGAGTGCCTCATAAGTATGCCCTTATCAAACACTCTGTAACATGTAACCTATTGATTAACCCACCATATTGACAATTTCATAGCCCATTTTCCCTTCCATTAAGGATGATCTTGACAAATAGCATTGCAAGTAAGATAAATAGCAACTTCAAATTTTTTTTAAGTAGAAAATTGTTGTGCTACGATATACTATCTTTCAACTTCATAATCATGTTTCAACTTCATAATCATGCTTTTTTTTTTAGGACCGTAATACCCAAATTCATGATGAAGTTAGTGGGGATAATAATATCAATATTCAGGAGAAGATTGTTTTATTATAGGAATACACCAATAAAATCCCTTACAATCCTATTGCTTTACTCTAAAATTCTAATGCCAAAACTTACTGATGTAGTTGATTCAATGTATGACTCTAATACTCCATTCATTTAAAGACATTAATGCCTAGCTTTGTGATGAGGTTTTTTCACTATATAATGATAGTGCCAAACTATTTTACGAACTCAAATAACTAAAGATTGATTAAGATCTCTTGCCTTTACATTTGACTGAGAAAGTTCATATAGAATTTGTAGGATCATTAATTAAAAAGTAAGTGAATTAAGAGATACCATAGGATAACTTTTTTTTTAAGCGATGGTTGCAAATGGAATTACTCTTTTGAGAGCCTCTTATAATCATGGATTTATATACACAATGGATTTATTATCATGGATAATTTTTCTCTTATTTTGAGAAGTACACGAGAAGCATTAATTCTAAGCTATTTTGATATATGGGTTATATAAGTAATGGAATTGATAAATGTGGACATTGCATCCTGAATCTTATTGACATTAAGATGATACTAATATGATATCAATGACACTAGGGATTGGATAATTTGAGATGTTATTGTTATATGAGAATCACCTTGATTCTTTTTCTACTAATAATTTGTAAGAACCAAAACTTGCACCATTTCCAATTTTATTAAATATCAATCATATTTTTCACCACTCACATCTCAACCATAGACATATATTAATCATAGCTATGTTAGTCAGTTTAACGGATTAAACTCTTCTACATTAAGTTATCAATCTGGAGTTCGTAAACTTATGAGATGTAAGAAAAATACATGCAAGATTAGGTTTATGCCTAATTTCTAGATGAACAAATACAATACTAACTTCTCATTGTTTTACTACATAAATGATTTTTACAAAATCACTGCAATGCTACAGAAACAAAATTAATGCAACACTACATAAACATAATTAATGTGATGCTACATAAATGATTCCATGCACTTGAATTTGTTAACCTACTGAATTATCAATTGCAATAGTTGTTACAATATTTCAATCATTATGTGAAATGAAGGTTTTTGTAATCAAATGAGATGATCTTTATTAAATTAACAATTTGTGCATTAGTATTTATGCCAATTTTAAAAAGAAAAAATCATAAAGTGATATGCTATGAGAAAGCAAATGATAGTAAATGAAATCACGCTTGTTGCTCAAACGAAAAGCTAATGATAGGAAGTATATATAACATTACAATTATTCTCCTTAGATTCATAGCCTACGGATTTTTGTTCACAAAATAACTAGAAAACAAAGCATGGGTATTTTGCAGATCTGATATGTTTTGATTGTGGCTTGGTGAGATGATTTAGATGATCCACCTAGAGATAATTTCATGAAAATGATGCATGGAATTCTCATATATGATTTCTTTACTTAGTCATGGATGGATTTGGCGCCTATTTCCTCAGATGCTTTGTTACAACGTTCTTTGTTGACATGTAGTTTTGAATTCACCACCATGCTTGTTGTGTTGGAGGTAAATTTAATTTCATGAATGGAAATTCATATTGGGGCATCTACTAACAAAACACATATGCCTGATTTTTTCCTTATTAGGTGTAACCATGTGAATCAATGAATGATTTTGAAAATGACCACTACAGAAAACTCTGGAAATTGTCATAAATTCATCTTTGAAAACATGCATGTAGATCCCTTATCGTATGTTTTTCGAGAAATATGTCCATGTGTCACCTAAATGGGTGTATTCTGCACAAAACCCATGGCCCAAAATTCCTAATTTGTCCTCATCTGCTTGCAAATAATGTGCAAAGATTGTCCCTGGAAACAATCTACGACATGATTTTTCAGTAGCAAAACTGCATTTTGACAATACTAGAAAATTCCATGAAGACTGCTAAAGATTTGGAAACGGTTAGGAAACCACAAGATCTATTCTAAATAGACATCAAAATGTGGGGAATGAGTAGAAAAAAATAATCAAATGCATCATGAAGCTTTTATGAAGTGAAGGCCTTATAAGGTGGGTAAATGCGGTAACATGAATAGTAAAGGAGTGAAGATGAAGGGTGAATTAAGTGAAAGTAGGTTAAAGGTTCATTGTAAACATGTCAAAACCAAGGCTCAATAAGATATAGGAGGTTTTCTCACTTAGACTATAGGTATTGAAGTTCTGATTGATACAATTTTTGGTATGATAACAATTCTCTTTCTAATTGAAATTTAATAAGCACATATGGTATTATTTTAGATCAATGCCCACTATTAAGACTATGTGTGGTTGGATTCATGATTGGTTATGGTGAAATTTGGGCTCTTATTTGAGGATATCCTTTTATCTGGTTCCATTGATTGTATAACTATTGGATCCTCAACACCTATGATATTTTTAATAATTCGATAAATTTATTACATTAATTTTTTATGGTTTTTATGGATCCTTATTGTTTCTTTGTAATATTGCAATCCACTTTTTTTTTTTTTGCAAGTTTTTGTCGAGATATTTAGCTGTGTATTTTTGTCAAACAGTTTGGATGAAAACTTCCAGCAAGGGAAAATAAAAATGTAACACCCACAATGCTAAATAAACTAAGAAACCTATGCTTTATTCCATTTTATCATAAGGGAAAAAACATTTAACAACACAACAAATGATGTAACATGTATTTTGACAATATAATGCAACATTTTATTTCAACAACACACACAATCTATCTACAACAATGATAAGAGGAACCTGGCTCAATATTTGGAGGATTTGATAGTTGTATTAACTGTAGCTCTCATTTTGAACTTGCAACATAAATATGATAGAGATAACATGGCTATATGGAATGTAAAGGTGCACCCAACAGTGAGTGCGATGCCCTGAATAAGATAAATCCGCACCCAACAATTATACAAAGGGCTCAACAGTCAAGAAATGCACCCAAAATGGGTTCAGTGTGCCCAATAGTCAACTAATCCCTTCTCTATTTCACAGATCAACCTCAAAACATAGTTAAAATCGATCCGCCAACAAGGAATACATCCCAACAGTGAAATACATGGCCTAAAAATGAGATATAACCGAGCCAACAATAAGAGACACGACCTAGAAATGAGATATAAAGGACCAACAATATGATATGGCCTTCTCTAAGGAAAATTCATCCTCTATGAGTAGGT
>JASDQU010739480.1:148147-184311 GCA_032191745.1 Picea mariana | reverse complement strand
AGCTTGAATGCCCTCTGTTTATTAAGTAAACAATAGTATCTACAACATCTGCCCATAACTGTAAGGGAAAACCAACATGCAATCTCATACTCTTTGCACGCTCCATAATTGTCCCGTTCATCCTTTCTGACACACCATTTTCTTGTGGTGTTCTTGGAACTGTATTCTCTCTATGAATCCCATGGTATGAACAATAATTATCAAACTCATTGCTGCAATATTCACCTCCATTGTATGATATGAGACACTTCAACCTTTTTCTGTCTCATTCTCAAACAAAGCTCTCCATTTATTAAAAGTATCAAAAACATCATATTTTTGTCGAATGCAATAAACCCAAGTTTTTCTAGTTGCATCATCAATAAAAGTAACATAATAACGAGAGCCANCAATTTGTTTAAGATCTGACAACAAATTTCTTTTGTGAAGTATCTGCATCCCCTTCTCACTCATGTGTCCAAGCCTATGATGCCACAATGTTGTATCCACTCATGTATAAGCTAAATAGATAGAAGAGTCGGTATTAACAGTACATAAATACAATGTACCTACCTTCTCTCCTTTTTCTATCACCAATGCTCCTTTGGTGACCTTCCACACCTTATCTGTAAATATGGATATACAACCTTCACTTTCCAACTTCCTTGTTGAAATTAGATTTTTCCTTAGATCTTAAAAATATCTTACCTCTTTCAACAACCATTGGTTTCCATTACTTTGCTTTATTTTTACCTTTCCCATTCCAACAATTTTGCATGGTGTATCATCACCTAAATGAACTTGTCCAAAATCACCTTGAACATAATCTAGAAAATGTTTCCTATGGGGTGTGGCATGAAATGAAGCCCCTGAATCTACTATCTAAGACTCAAAAATATTGTCTACAGAAAGAATCAAAGCATCTTGTAACACATCACCTGTTACATTTGCTTCCTGATTTTCTCCTGCTGTCCATCTCTTTGTTTCTTTGGAGCTCTATAGTCTTTCTTTAGATGTCCTTTCTTCCCACAATTCTATCACTCTATATTTCCAAATCTGGATTTGGATCTTCCCTTCCTAGAATTCCCACAGTTCCATTAGCCCTTTCCTCTATCCTTTTGTCTTCCCCTATTCTCCATGTTTAACACAGTACTTGATGTCTCACCTGTGCTTTTCCGTTGCATTTCCTCACTAAGGATAACACCAACAACATCATCAAATTTTAAAGTTTTTGAACCAGAAACATAGTTACTTACAACCATGGCCAAGCCGTTCCAACTTTCTAGCAATGAGCAAAATATTAGAAGAGCCCTGACCTCATCATCAAAGTCTACTTTTACAGAACTTAGTTGATTAGTAACTGTATTAAATTCATTTAAATGATCTACAACAGACCCACCTTTTGACATCTTCATATTAAATAATCTCTTAATTATAAATACCTTATTGGATGCCGAGGGTTTTTCATACAGTTTAGCCAATGTGTCCATCAACTCCTTTGTTGTCTTTTCTTTCAAAATATTGAAAGCCACCGATGCTGCCAGGCTTAGTCGTATCGTCATAGTGCCTTTCTATCAAGAACCTCCCATTCTTCGTCCTTCATGGTCGTTGACTTCTTTGCTATTCCACCCAATGGTAGGAATAGATCCTTTTGATATAAATAATTTTCTATCTGCATCTTACATAACTGGTATTTTTGGTCGTTAAATTTCTCAACCCTAAACTTTCCATCTTCCACCATTGCTCCAACTCGAACCAGGAACCCTCTTTTTCTGTGAGTTACCTTTTGCTCTGATACTAGTTGTTAGAAAAACATGATCGCGGAGCAATAAAATAAAACAAATGCGGAAATAAAAAACAGAAGATACACAATAAAATAGAGACACATATATACGTGGTTCACCCAGTGTGGGCTACGTCCACCACAGAAATTTCCAGGTCCTTCCTTTATTATTATTTGGCAAATGAAGGGATACAACCTACAACACACCCGCTGTAACTTCCTCTTCTTTCTCTCACAGTCTCCTCACTCAGAATAGAATATTCACAATGATACATAGCCATAGTACATTTCCCTCATAAAAGAGGGTTGCCTTCTAGGGAAAAAAACCCTAACATAACTTCTACTATCAGATCTGTGACCTTATAATGAATGGTCCATATTTACAATGAAATTACAATATACATTTACAAGGAAAGTTTTCCTTCGAGGGCTTCACCCTCGAACCTCCATCGGGGAACGCTGTCCCCCGAACCCCCGTTGGGGGCCCGGTTTCCCCTGGATCCCACAGAGGGGCCCGCAGGGATGATTTTAGGGGCTAAATTTTGTTCATGGGATAATTTTTGATGGTTTTTCCAAAAAAGATATTCGCTATTTTAAAAATGATTCACCCAAATTCTATAGGATAAAATTATTTTACCTTAAAAATCGCTAAAAGTTTATAAAAACTATATAAAATCCTTAGAAATTTGAATATTTTTACAAAAATATCGCCAAACATTTATAGTTGGCATATGAAGGATTAGTAAAATTCACCAAGGTTTCTACATTTAAAAATAAATTTCCATCCTTAAAATCATCTGTAAGAGGGGGTAACCCCCCTCTGCACTCCCCTGTGTGGAAGAGTGTACATTCTTCTGGGGTGTAAAGTCTTCATGGGGTATAAACACGGCTAGAAACAAAGAACTCTGAATTGGGAAGATAATTAGGCTCCACAACCAACATGCATTGCCAATTTATCAAGGACTCGTGTTACTCAAGGCCAATGAAATAAAACATGCTATAATGCTAGGGGATTCTGGTCTAGTTATTTGACATCTTCATTGCCAAACGACTCTACAAGATGTCCATTTAGCTAGATTTATCCATGTTAGGTTAATTTTCATTTGGTCAAAAGTATTTAGGTTAGCCTTGATTTGGTTATAATGGGTTTACCATAGGTAATTTATGGACCTATATGGATCCATAGTATTTAGTGGCCCATGGAATTTACCATGGTATTTTATGTAATGAAGCCTATTTAAAGGCTTGATGTATTTTATTTGTAAGATGCCTCAAGTGCCATGTTCTTTTTCCAACTTGGATAGGTTAGCCAAGGTTAATGAAGATATATCTTTTTGGTTAGTTTTCCAGATGAAGAGTTTCCAGGGAAAAAATATCTTATGCATGTAGAACAAGAAAATATGAATGAGCCCAAGACACACACAATGGTTACCGATTTTATTTCACCCACAATGAATCCACCATGGTTACTATAGTGATCTCTGCACATATTGGAACAATGTGCATAGATTGAATTTGTTGACATGTTGCCATATTTTTTGGTGTTTGGGTTGCATAAATCCATTGAATAAGTCCACACAACATCCCTTGTTCTCATGTTGTTTCCATTTATTGTCTTACCACCGGTGTGAGAGAATTGATTAGTGCACTATATGCTTGTGCAGAGACATGAATTAAG
This sequence comes from Picea mariana, assembly GCA_032191745.1. NCBI lineage: Eukaryota > Viridiplantae > Streptophyta > Pinopsida > Pinales > Pinaceae > Picea > Picea mariana. The sequence continues at coordinate 180,871 of JASDQU010739480.1, read as the reverse complement.
TGTATTCTTGTGGATTTGAAGAGGTTGTATAAAGCCACTAAAAGGGTCAATGTGATGATGCATATATTTTGGTTGGAAGGCTGTTTCATTTTGGACTCAGTAAAAATGTTTTCAATTGGTGGGATGGTTCCGAGTAGGAGTCTTGGATGTGATGGATTGATGCAGTGTTGAATTTTTAAAATTGTTTTGGGGATGACAATCTAATGACATTTAGAGCATATGCATACTATTGAGTGAATATGAGCCATGGAGGGTATCTCGACAAATGAGCATGGTTAGATTACCATTGAAAAGACACCCCAAGGAGGCATTAGCTAAAGCACATGGAGGTTAGTGGGTGGAAGATATTAATAAATCACACGTAAATGAGCATATAGTTGTAAGACCATAGGTGATATAATTATAAGTCCATATTGTTTTCTTGGATACCCAGTTATAAACTAGGAGGGGGGTAGGTATTGGTACCAAGTCAAGTTTAAAGGGTCTAATGATAAGTTAATATTCACTTGGTCAAGAGTATTTAGGTTAGCCTTGATTTGGTTATTAATAGGTTTACCATAGGTAGTTTATGGACCCATATAAACCCATAATATTGAGTGGCCTATGTTATTCACCCATGGTATTTTATGTGATGAAATCTATTTAAAGACTTGATGTACTTTATTGTAAGATGCCTTAAGAATATTTTTATTTGGTTATCTTGGATAGATTGGCCAAGGTTAATGAAGATGCATCTTTGTGGACAAGTTTCTTGATGAAGAGTTTCCAGGGAAAAAATCTCTTGTGCATGCGTTTGTCTAGCTTCTCTCTCCATGCTCATAATTTTTTAATAATCCACATAGCTTAAGCTTTGACAAGATATTTTTAAAAATTTGAGTTCTTTTAGATCCTTTGGAATCCACAATTCAATTAGTGATGCAAAAGTCAATATGGGGGTTGAACTAGTAGAAGGAATGTTGCACATAAATGGGGGGAACTAGTGATGACCCCCCTCCCACGATATAACCTCAAATCATCCATGCACACTTCAGGTTGCACTTTCAGGCATGTAGGAATGAAATGGGAGTTAAATCCCTCACATAGTCTTGTATTTTGTTATTCATTCTTTCCAACGATGGGGTTTATTACCAATCCATAGTTTAAAAAGGTTATCACATGTAGATTAATTGATTTATTCTTGGAGGTTTGATTCATTGTTTTAATTATTTTTTTATTTCCAAAATTCATTGTTTTAGCTGGTTATAATTGTTCCACTAGGTGTTTTGTGGGAGAATAAATTGGTGAAATAAATTGGGTATTGGGTATGTATAGCGGGTTGTTGATTGCAGAATAATAAGCTCATCTTGGTGGTGAAATTGGAGTATCTATGTCTATCCTCCATTATCGCTCCAAGCATTGCATGTTGCATGAATTAGAAAAAGTTCAAAGATGAAATAAAAGGTATAAATGTTAGGTATAAGGGGATAAACGTGAGTCAAAAATATATTCTCGAAAATGGGCAAGGTGAAAAGAATATTGGGAATACATGGCAATGATGGAAACCTAATTTTGAGATCAACATGCCATTGAATCTTCTCTTTAGATGATTGCATTCAAATAAAGGGAGAATGAATTTGTTATTTTTTTTATGGACATTCACAAGAGGAAATACAAGGAAATGGAAGATAAAATGGGTTCTCTGTATTCATTGGTCTTTACAATTGCAATGTATTTCCATATTCCAATGACTACCATGTATCCCTCTGCAGTCTCATCCATTATCTTTACGGGCACATCTTCCTGCTGTGGTCATCCTAGGTAAAAAAGAGTTTCTAGTTATACAATGCCCATTCATGTCAGCAAAGGAATTTATAGAAGAGACTAACACAAGTGACTTGGATGCTATGGATATGGGTCAAGTTGAGAAAGGCTTGAACTTCTAGGTTGTCCCCAAAGAAGAAGTCCATAGTCGACCAAATTCTATGTAATTTTTTTTAGCATTAATCATGTTTCAATAGGTCGTTTTTTTTGTTAAACCAATATATTAGGAAATATACATGCTAAGTGTATATGAATAAGGTAGGGGTAGGCTAGTTAGAATAATTTTTGGGTGAAAATTTTGGTATTTCTGGACATTTTGAACTACATGCTTTGACCATTTTCCTTCTCTTATGTATTATCTTGCTGTTTGGTTCGAGCACAACCATCTTTTAATACAAAAGTTAGTTGTTTCTATTAAAGAAGAAAAACATTTAAAAAATGGGAATTCCCCCTTCATTTGTTTTTATTTTTTGGTTGCTTTCTTTTTTGGTTTTTAATTTTTTGGTGTGTGGCCTTTTAATTTTTATTTATTTTTAAATTTTTTCTATTTTATTTATTATCTCTTTCTATATTAATTTGTTTCTTCAATTATTATGATTTTAAATGAGGTTGAGGGAAGAGTGGGTGCAATTTTTTTTTTAAATAAAAAGTTCTTCATCATTTTCTAATTAATTTTAAAACAATTATTTAAATTAAAAAAATGTGGTTTCCCCCTCTATTTTTGTGTTTTTTTTGGTTAGTTTTTTTTTTCCCCTTTTATGGTTTTATTTGTAATGATACCATTTTTTTTGGGCCATGGTTTCGAAACTGTTACAATTTTAGGTATGAAAAAATGTTTTTTTTGTTTGTTTGTTAATTTGTGCGAGACCTGTTGGCTACGCGATTAACCTGTGGCTTGAGAAACCGCGACTCAGGGGCATCTAAGCCGTCAAAATCACCCGAGGATCGCACCTGGCCTGAGCCACACCAACCCTTAACATGGTTGGATTTTTTGTCCCCATAGGTTTCGAACCGGTGACTTTAACAACACAGAGTGGCTTAACAACACACTCCGTCACCGACTGCCCTACACCTCGGGGACATGAAAAAATGTTCTTATTGGTAGCACCTCTTCTCGATTTGAGGGTTGATTTTAAGATTTTGTTTGCAACAATACTTGTAGTGTCCCTGATTTGGAACCCTTTGTAATTATACATATAGGCTGGTGAGCCGATTGGTACTAAGTGTAAATGTAATGTACATATAGGCTAGTGAGCCATTCACACCTGGATTTTGGTATTGCGCACACCGAAGTAGTGTAAGGAGAAGTGTTTACAAAGATAAAGTGCGCATAGTCTATGTGTTGTGTGCACCTAGGCAAGTGCGCACATGGAACTATGTTGCATGCACTTGGGTTAGTGCACATGAATGAATGTTTATGTTTTGAGGCTAAAGAGCCTGTGTGATTACGAGGTTAGTGAACTTGGATGTAGATAGGCAAACACACCTATCCATGTAAATACAATCATGAATATTAATATAATATTGTATCATTGCGTGCTGGCTCACCCAAACGAAAAGAGACGGGGGGACTACTCCACCGGAAAAAGGGGGGTGAGTCGTATGTCTTAGGAAATATTTTATAATATTTCCAAGAAAAGTGTAATGTCAAATATATTATTATTCTTATCCTAAGTTCCTGAGGGTAGGGAACAAGTCACCAAGTGTCTTAAATATGCTTTTGGAGGTGACAAGTGTCAAGTGGAAGGTGTTGTTCCTGAGTCTGTACTTAAGGCTTAAAAGTACAGTGTCAAGGCATCTGAAAGTATGTTAAAGATTGATAAGAGGATTACGCTAACCTTCGGTATAGGAAACTAGGGAAGATTTCTACGTTCTCGTTGTCTAGCTTCCAACTGTTCCTGAGTAGTAATATCTTGTTCAATGGCTGCCCATGAACGTTCAAGTTCCTCTCGGGTGTTAGCAGTTTTAAGGATTGTGTCAAAAATATTTAAAGCAATATGTGTTTGATTAGATAGTCCGGGTTCAATATTGGGTTGTGTTGCAGCAGGGACAGTCATTGAGGAACAGTAAGGATAGGAAAGGATTGAAAGAGATGTTAAACGCTGTCTTGATTTGGTCGAAATAAAGAGAAATTTTTACTTATTAAGAATAAACTAGAAATGCAAATTGAAGTCTCTTTCCCGTAACTGTATTATTTTTATAAAAAGGAGTGGGGTGAGAGAAAAACATTTAGCTGCATATAACGCAAGGTTCCTGTCAAAGAGAAAACTCACACATAAATAGAAGAGGAAATTATTATAGAAATAATTGACACATCACAAATATATATGTAATTCTATAAGTGCAAATTGGTCTTACACCCGCTGATAGCTGGTGCAGAGGAAAGACAATAACCAATTACAGAAAAATGAAATCCTTTCATTACAGTAGTGGTCGTACTAAAGTATAACGATACACATCAATTATGAAAAATGGAATGAAATGAAACATGAAACATAAAGAAACAAACTTGTAACACAGTCTTGACGGAATCGAGAATCTCCAGATTTGCTTATATTAACTTCTTGAATGTAAAAACTCTATTACAATCGACTCAAAAAAGGTCCAGCCTTGTTCATTTCGTTCTCTGATATATTTATGCATCTTTACAGATCAGTTAGAATATATACGGTTACACAAATTTAGTTATAACCGAGAGGAGCGCCATTGCTCCCTTTCTCTTGCTCTATATTTACTTGGTGACAGGTGCTTGTCTTCGCGCAAATTCGGTGCAGGCGCTACATATTTCCACAAACTGAGATACGAGCTGCAAAGGTTCTGCTTGACAGCTGGCCTCAGCGAAGTAACATTCTCGGGCTAACTGCTGCAGCTTGTCCTCCATTTGTGCATCGACAATGTCGAGGGCACTTAGTTGCGCGCTGGGCTGGATCAAATGCTTATCAACTCGAGCCATGTCCACCCTGTCCATTTGAGAGATATCAGTTGAATCTCTCTCCTCCTTCTCTTCCATATCAAGTGAGATCTGTTCTACATTCATTTGTATTAATGTTTCGGCATCGCCTCCAGTGTCCATACCCAACAACTCTCCCTCTATAGAATTGAAGGCTTCTATTAATGAATTGGTCACTTTTTGGGCCTGTTCCTTGCCCAGTGCAATGTTATGCTCCCAATCTTTCAACAAAATGTTGCCTCTAGTTTGTTCTGGGAGGGCATGCTCGAGAGAACCTGCCGAAACTCTGTCATTCATGGCTATCACCGCCTCCTGGAATGCGACCCAAGCCGCTCCTGCATCTTTTTCTCTATCAGTCAGGTTCTCGGAAACCCGATGCATCAACAGAAAATCCTCTTGGATTGTTCCTACTTTGGCGAGCAAACTCTACTGTGCATAAGAGATCTTGCTCCGAATCTGGGTCGCTCGGGATTTAAACCCTTCGACATCAATCACCCTACTTTCAGCGATCTCTACCTGAGCCTGCAGCTCAGCAATCATAGTCCTCTGTCGACCAGCCTACACCCGACCGTCTCGGATCAATGAATGTGCTTGTTCCAACTTGACTTTGAGCACTTCTATTTCCTTTTTATCAGCTAGTCGGGCCAGTTCTATTTCCCCACTCACCTGACTTTTAGTGCTTTCTGTGGCCAAAGCTATTCTGGCTTCGAGAGTCTTGATCAGGCGATTCTTTCTTTTGAGATGATTTTTTAACATACTGACCGAAAATTGATTCGCCGATGCATACGCTCCTAGCGTTCTTGCGATCTCCATGGCAAATTCTTCATTCTTTTTGTTCTTTCCATCGGTCATAACCTTGAATTTTTTAGCAGTCGATCCTTCGTCCTGGTAGGACTTCCTTTTCACCACCGCTTTTCTCTTTTTGTCAAAGAAGAACTCATTTGGGGGAAGTTCTTCTGCTCTGATAGGCCTCAGTTCCTCATTGAAAATCCATCCTTCTTCTATATTTCCTTGCGTCGACTGCAAAGGGGTGACATAAGTGATGGGTTCCTCGATCTGTTTCGCTGCCTTTCCTGGTGTGACGACCGAGTCCTTTTTCTTTGGAGGATCAGAGGTCTTCGTCTCAGTTTCCGGATTCTGGGTCTCTGGTGGGTCTGGCTTCTGTGTCACTACTTTGGGCTTATTCGTTTGCTCCTCCTCATTATGGCTTTTTCCTGAACCAGAAGTTGCTTCTTTGGGGCCTTCATCATCCTTCGGTTCCGTCTCAGAAACGCCCGGGCTCCCTCCGCGCAACACATCAGGAAGACAACTTTGTCTATTTTCCTGAAACTTTAATACAGAGGCCATGTCTTCGGGTGCTAAAGATCGGATTCGAGCTAGCACTTCCCCATAAGACCTCGCCCCTCGAAAAATGTCATCCGGGGGTGAACACTCGTGTTCAAACCTCTTCATCCCACAACTAGCTAAATGGTTGCTTACAATTTTCTGAGGATCATGTTTTTTATATTCAATGTGGACCAAACTTAGGTCTTCCAGGGCCGCAACCTCGGCTTTGGCATGCCCAAAATCCAATAAAGTATAAGAATTTAGCCGAACGGGGAAAAACGGCCATACCTTCTTTGAAGATGCTTTGAGTTCTTTACTCACCCCGCCAATTACTGTTTGTCGGGCGATCTCGCGACAAGCCAGCTTGTCGGGGATGAACAGTAGTAGTGCAAACGGGGGAACAACAACTCCGAACACTCTGAAATAGGAAAACTCTGCTTCTACGTACTAGTCCGCTATACCACTCAGATTTGCAGCAATGCTGTCCGAGATACGAGGTGGCGAGCGACCAAAAATGGCGATGTGCAGGGGCACCATCACCCAGTTGAAAATTTTGTAAATGAATTTGTCCGCTTTATTCTCCCACAGTTTCTCATGATACTCATGCACGGGCTTTTTCTAGACTAGATTCCAAGCCCAGCTCATCAAAGGGAATGGTGTCATAGAACATACCGCGTCCATAATGTATGTGAACATGAAAAAAGATGATGGTATCCCGCTTTCCTTCTGCTCCCGATACTCTGTGACTCGGTTGGCCAAACTATCCGAGAGTATCTTTGCCCGATTAAACGAGCAACCTTCTGCTACTCGAAACATGAGAGGTACCCACGCAATGTAGAAATGCGATGTATCCTCCTTTCTGAATAGTCAGCATGTCATCATTGCCACATACATATACTGTGGCTCCATCGAAGCGATTGAATAAAATCCCTGGTCATTTGCTCTGAATTTCACGGAGCGAGAAACCCAATCTTTTATCAAACTAGGCATGGTTTTGTCATATTGAGTGCATTCCTTCTCTTTGAATCCATCCAGGAATTCAACATCATATGTGTATTCAGATGTTGTTGGGAGCTTATACATATTTTGGATATGCTCTGGTCTAAAAGTCCCGACCGTGACCCGTCGGTCGTTTATGATAGTTCTGGTGGGTAGGTCTATGTGATCCAATGCCCATCAGATCATGTCATAATATGGGAGCAACCGTGGTCTGGTTGCTACCAGGTGCATTCCGGATTGCACAACTATCTTGTATTTGGTGTTCAGGTCATCCTTTTCGTTATCGTCGGAGTATGAATAATTCACCAACTCAGATTGCAGAATATATGAAACAAACGACCAGCTAGGTACTAAGCCGCCACTCCGAGGTGAAGTATCGATGACATTGTCTGAGCCCTGCGCTGCAATCTCGACTTTCGCCTTTGCTGCTTTTCATGCAGCCATAGATGAAGCTTGTGTTTTCACCCTTCTGCAATAGACCTGTATATACATGCAGAAATTAGTTCACTCGGAAAATGATGAGCTCTGTGTGTTTATGAAAAATGTTTTCATTATAAAAAATGAAACTCTTGTATATATTTGAAAATTCGGTACTTTTCGGAATAATCCTGTCAAATCGTAATTAGAAACAAATTAATTGCGTAAAATCCGATCTTATATGTGTGGATTTACCTTATCTTCCCATTAATGTCATAAATTTTGGCAGTTTGACAGTCAGTCGGAGTATGAAGAGAAACTAGCTACCTCGAGAAACATGCAAACCTCGATGCACGGGACATATCTTTCTTTATTTAAAAATTATAAAAATTTAGTAACGTTCGTAACTTTCTCGCTGTTCGCTGCATCGTGGATTTTCTTTAAACATTTCGAGTTTTCAACTTGCGAGACTGCGAGTACCGATTTTATCTTAATTAACAGTAATCCCGATTTGGAGAATCATTAATTCTATAATCAATTTATTTCGCCATATCGCGACTCGAGACTTTAAAGGAAAATTTTTGGTAGATTAGTATGCCGAGTCGCGAAACTGCGAGATGGCGATAATTAAGACTCAATTAAGGGGAAGAAAATCTTAGATTAGGCGATTAATTAATCATTGTATAATTAAGTCGCGACTTCGTGAGTCAGGATTTTAGACGTCATAACTTTCTAAAAGATAATGTCGAGTGGCGAGATGTCGAGAACAGAGTTAACCAATGTTAATCTTTTTTGCCTTTAATCCTTGACCAGGGTTAGCTTGAAAGAACCTCATGTTCTCGGCTCTCGGAGATGTAAAAGTAAAAATTCAAACTTAGTGAACGCCGAGGCGCGAAACCCCGACGATGCCTAATCACTGAGTTAAAGTTTTTACCCTGGTTACAGTCTTGAGTGAGCGAAAATTTAAAACAACTTCGCCACTTCGTGACTCGGGACTTGTGAATTCATGAGTTATATGATCCGACTTGCGAGATCCCGAAGTAAAACAAAAAGAGAAACATTCTAAGAAAATATATGTGTTTCGAGAGTGAAAAAGCACCGCTGCTTACGTGACAAGGTTGCAGAGTTTCAAGATCTCGGGAGGAAAAGGAAAATTAACTTTAGATTTCAAGTATCAGAAACTGAAAATTGTGCAAGGCAAAAATAAAACAAGGGTGGCTCCAACATAGGCTCCAACTAGGGATCCCGCCTTCCTGTGAGGCGGGAAGAACAGTAGACCAGGTGCCAATATTGGGTAAATGGAGTCATAAGCTAAAACAAGCGGAAAAATTTCAAGGAAAAGGATAGAAGGGGGAAAAGACTTTGTTTTTTACTTCGAGAAGTTTTTTCGAACTCAGATACTCTTTCAAAACATGGCTGAAGTCACTTTCACAACTTTCCATTTCCCACTACTAACTTTGGGGATGTTTTAAGACAGTCGAAACGACCCTAGGATATTCAACAGATCTTGTGATTCTCAGCTTGCATCAAAAGAATGATATTATATATTTTAAATCGGGAAGTCCCGTCTGAATTTGGGGTATTGATCAGGTTTTTAGAAGCATTGATTACCAGAGTAGAGTGATATTCATGTATAACAGCCTTACAGATATCTCAGACATTGCTTCACTGCCAGCGAGCCTGTTCAGTACCCCGATGAAGTTGTCTGGCCCCTTTCACTGAATTTCCTTTCACCACTTCGGGAAATATTTATGCGTTTAAACGCTGAGACGAGGGCAATCATTTCTAAATTTCCTTTCATTGTCTTCCTGGACTAGGTGGGGACAATCATTTCTGAATTTCCTTTCACCACCAGTCTTATAATTTAATTTTAAAGCACGAAGATGGGGGAAATCAGTTTGTATCAGGGCTGATATATATGTAATATTTTGTATCAGAGGTCTGTCAACTTATTTTGATTACTCGGTATCAATCTTCTTTGACCTTCATAATACCTTCGTTCTTAGGGAGACAGGGGAAAATAATAAATTTTTAAGGGGCATCCTGTTCGAGCAAGCTTTGATTCTTCCGAAACTGTTGGAAAACCTAGGAAAGTTAGGATCGCTCTAAATGTCCTTCGCTTAGTAGGAGATCAAGTAGTTGTGAAGACTAGCTTTCCTATCAAGATCTGTTTCGAAACTCCTGAGGTTTAAAACAGAATACTTTTATCCCTTCGGAATAACTCGGGAAGACGGTGACTTGCTAAAAGTTATACCCGAAGATAGGCAGGATACAAATCAATGGTTCATTGACTGAAAATATAGGGGTCGAAACAACTCAAGACTGACTCTTGTAGATAAGTTTGGGAATGGTTCATTTCAACTGCCCATTTTTGATTTAATGTATTATTCAACTTATTTTAAAACAAAAATTATCAAACCAAGCAATGATCCTCCTGTTATCTAACCTTTCATATTACAGTTTGAAAGATGTTACCTTATTTTTCTTTAACAACCTTTCATAGCCTGTGTATTGAGAAAGCTCACCTCTATCTTTTATTTTCACTTGCTTGTGCACTTATGAATTATCATTTGGTATCACCTGTTTTATGTCGCTTTATTTCCAACACTGACCTGCAAATCACTTTTTCTACTAGCTTCATCTGCAGTTGGAATCCTGTAACAAACAAATACAAATCTTATTGGAAATGTGTCGATAATTTAGGAACAAAAACCGAAAATTAAAAGCAATGTTCAAATGAAAATATATGTATGTACAAAACATGAAATTTATTTATTTACCGTATTTTTTTTTTTTTACAATCGTTAGGTCATGTAATGTTTCAGGTATCGCCCGTTGATAGGGGCGCTGAGGACTTCTCCATCAATGTTCTCCAACAAGAAGGAATTCTTCCCCTCTGGGGCATAGACCCTGAATGGTCCATACCAAAGGTGATCAAATTTGCTATGCTTCGCGTCTTCTTGCCTTCTCGTATCCCATCTTAATACCAAGTCGCCTGGGAGAAATTTTCTATTTTTTTCCTTGAGGTCGAACAATGCTTTCATATCGTCCTGGTACTTCTGCATTTTCTCATCAACCTCCACTCTGTGTTGTTGAACCTCGATCAGCTGGTTAATTCTCCTGGTTACAGGATTGGGTTCTTCATTCTGATCCTGCCATAATTTCATTACTGGAAATGCTAAGTTAATAGGTAGAACCGCCTCTGTCCCGTAGAACATTTGAAATGGCGAAATGACGATAGACCTTTTAGTGATGATGCGGTTTGCCCACAATGTATATTTCAAGTGCACGTGCCAGGACCTTTTATTTTCATCCAGTACTTTCTTGATTNCCCTGGGGGTAATAAGCAGTGGAATGGCCGAGAACGATACTGTACTTCTAGCAGAAGCTGATCATAGCCATGGACTTGAAGGACTGGGCGTTGCCGGTAACAATTTTTCGGGGACACCCGAATCTTGACAAAATATTATCTTCCAAGAAATCAATCACCACCGAGTCTGTTGCCCTTTTGGTTGGAATGGATTCCACCCACTTTGTAAAATAATCTGTGGCTATTAAGATCCACTTATGCTGAGAAATGGAATGGGGATTAATTTCCCCTATGAAATCTAGTCCCATTGTTGAAATGGGGCTTCAGTTTTGACTGGAACAAGTGGTAGTGCAGGGATTTTCTGTTTACCAGCAAATATTTGACACGGGTTGCAGGCACACACTTTGGCATTAACATCCGAAAATAGTTTTGGCCAGTAGTATCTGGCCCTCAAGATCTTGTAGGCCGTGGCTCTCCATGCATGGTGCCATCCACAGATCCCTTCATGAAATTCCTCTATAACCTGTGGAGTTTTCGATTCAACCAAACAGACCAGTAGGAACCCGAGTGGATCCTTCCAGTATAGCTGATTGTTGGTGATGCAATATTTTACAACGTGGAGTTTTAAAGTTCTGCATTTGGCTGGTGATAGTCCATCTGGACATTTCAGGTTTAACAAGTAGAACACTATGTCTTTATACCAGCCTGACGATATGAATTTTTCTTCAACCTTGCTTGGATCTGTCTGGTCATCCGACTCGTGCAAGGGTGTGTCTCCGTCTTCTCCTTGGAGGAAATTTATATCCAGAGCTCTAAGGTTCAACTCAGCCAAGAGTTTGGCCAAGCCCTGCCCCTTTATCAATTTAGTAGGCTTGACTTCCAGATCAAATTCTTGTATTTTAGCGAGCCAGTGCCCTCATTTTCCATCACTATTTGGCTGTACCAATATATCTTTCACAGCACTGGTTGGTACGTACGCGATAATTTTTGAATGCAGTACATAGGTTCTGAATGATTTTAGTGCTTTCACCATTGTGTACGCCTGTTTTTCCATTATATCATACTTTAGCTCGGCGTCTCTAAGGCTCTTGCTGAAAAAGGCGATCGGCCGTTCGAAGCCTTCGTCATCCTTTTACAGTAACACTGTGGCGATAGAATGTTCAGAAGCGAATGAGAAGATGAGGAAATATTTCAAGTAATCTGGGCTTGCTAACACAGGAGCCTCGCTGATGACTTTTTTAATATGCGTGAACGATGCTTTAGCCTCGGTCGTCCAATTTACTCTGCTGTCTTTCTTCAGCATTCCTGTGATCAATTTGACAATCTCAACAAAATTTGGGATAAACCTTCGTTAAAAATTTATAGTGCCTAAGAAAGATTGAATTTCTTTTACGTTTCTAGAAATATTTATAGTTTCTATTGCTTCAATCCTCTTAGGATTGATCCTGATCCCATCCTTAGATACGATATGCCCCAGAAGCTTACCTTCCTGCATAGAGAAATGTGATTTCTTTGGGTTCAAAGACAGGCCATACCTGCAACATTTTTCGAAAGTCTGTTTTAGATGGATTAAATGTTCTTCCTCGGTTTTAGAGAAAACCGTCAAATCATTGAGGTAAATGACTACGAACTTGTCTCTTTCTCCCACGAAAGCGATGTCCATAGCGCGCTGGAATGTAGCCCCTGCATTCATCAAACCAAACGACATTTTGTAATACATGAATGTACCCCATGGTGTGGTGAAAGCAGTTTTTTCTCTGTCTTGCTCGTTCATGGTGATTTGGTTGTACCCAGAGAACCCATCTATCATAGCCATTCGATTTGCTCCAACTACCTTTTCTAGGACGTGGCCCATTTTGGGGAGTGGATAGTTATCCTTAAGAGAGGACTTATTCAAATTCCGGAAATCCACACACAGTCTGATTTCTCCGTTCTTTTTCCTAACCGGGACCGAATTTTCCACCCAGTCTGAGTATCTCAGAGGTACGATTATTTTTGCATCTAAAATATTTTTAACTTCCTTTTCAATCACGGGCAACAAGATGGGGTTAATTTGCCTAAGCTTTTGCCTAAACAGCTTGACCCCATATTTCAAAGGTATCTTGTGCTCAATTATGGAAGTGTCATACGTTCTAAGCTCATCATAGGACCAGGCTAAAACGTCTTTATACTGTCTGAGTAAGTCTATGTAATGGACTTTTACCTTGGGAGGGAGGAACTTAGATATCTTTACTATCCTGGATTCTTTTTCAGTTCCTATATCGCAGTCCTCCACTTCTTTGGGTTGGGGCTGCAGAGTGGATTTCACAGGTATGTCATTCTGATCGAAAAGTCTCTCTAAAGGAATTAAGCCTTTCGGAATTTGGTTACTTTTAAGGACCAACATACGATGATCCACTATTTTTTCTTGGAAGGTTTCAGGATCTTCACCCTCTTGCATAATCCACATCGGGTCATTTTGATTCTCTTGGTCTGGATGAGTTTCAGAGAACTCACCTACTGCTACAAGAAATTTTTGAATTTGTTAATCATCTTCAAAGACCTGCCAGTGTTGGATATTGTCTGGTATAGAGGGTTTATATCTGATTTGAATGTGATATTTTAGTTTGACGGTCGTGGGAGGAGAAAAGGTTGAAGCTGCCTTGGCCAATGCATCAGCATGTAGATTCTCTGTGCGAGGAATAAAATGGACTTTTACAGATGAGAAAAAATTCTCCATCAAATCCCAAGCACAATTTCTGTATGTTCTTAGTCTGGGATGCTTGGCTACGTATTGTCAGTTTACTTGTCTTACTATCAATTGAGCGTCACCGTAAACCTCCAAGTTTTTTATATTTAACTTCTTTGCAGCCTCTAAACCTAAGATTAATGCTTCATAATCACATACGTTATTGGTGTAATCTATGTCCAACTGCAAATGATATGAGAAAGGAACAATGAACTTACCTTCAGGTGCTACCAAAAGTACCCCATCACCAACTCCTTCAGAAGATGAAGCGCCATTGAAGTACATTTTCCAAATACCAGTATTGCACAGCTCTTCTTTCAAGGGGATAAACTCTTCCTGTTTCATATCGAGTTCTTCTGAATATCCATCTAAACCATCATCAAAAGACAATATGCAATTTCCCAGATTTTGATCTGCGACGTAAATGGGAAAGTTATTTGTGTTTTGAGGATCGATGACGGTATACGCTAATCTTGTTTCTCTTTACAAACAAGTGAACTGACCACCAAAAACAGGGATTGTGGCATATGACATGTCCAATTGTAGAGAACCCCCTAACTTGGCTCCCCATGATCTGGATAACAACATGCCATATTTGGGGGGAATATCTGCGATAACCACATCCATCAGGATACTCTTGACCGGGACCTGAGCCAGGGTAGCCACCGGATCTTTTATCATCCCCATACATTTAACCTTTCTTGAATTGAAAGAATAAAGATTTCCATAAGGTCTAGTGATCTGGAGGCCTAGCTTTTCCATTATAATTTTGGGCATAACATTATGTGAAGCCCCGAAGTCTAACATACAGTTATGAAGTAACTGATCATGTATATTCAGGGTGATATAGAAAGGAGCGATGTTGTCTTTGGATCCCTCAAAATGAGGACCAAAGGTGATGTTAGGTCTGTCGTCTTCTAGGTTGATAACATCAGAGTGACTTTCTGACTCATAAACACCCATCACTTTGGCAATTTGCTTCCGATAAGCAGGGTTTTTTGCTAATTCTACCAAAGGAATCGGTATCTTAATTTTGTTTAATTCATTTTCAAAACTGAAAGATGTATTTACCTTGTCCGTTTCTTTGGTTAAGACTTCCGAGCTTTTTCTTTCAGACTTACTTGTCTGGATTTCTTTATCACTCGTGATCTTAGTCGAAGATGTAACTTTATCTACTGGTCCAGTTTCCCTTGTTTGGGTTTCAACTTTTTTCACCTCTGACTCTTGAGTGTTTGCTACCTTGATTTTATTGCTGGGTAACAAGGTCTCTTCCAAAAGAGGTTCATGAGCTTGACCCCTTTGAAGGATTCTCTTAGGTTGGTCAGTTGAGGTGGGCTTATTTTTAGATCTTAGATTGTATTTTGGTTGAAACTCAGTCGCTATCATTTCTGTTTCTGGTTGAGATACACAAAGGTCAGTGTGATCACCTTCCTCCTCCTCATTAGACGATTGTGGGGTATTCAAAGATTTTTCATAGTCTTCTCGAGTCAAATATGGTTGTGAACATTCATCACTAAAATTCGCGACTTCATCTTCCGAATCTCCGAAATCTTGGAGGTCATTTGCTCCTATAAAATTTTCATTTTTTAGTGGAGCTTGTATTTTTTGATCTTCATTCTTTATTTGTCTCTATTGATTTTGAGGATTTGGGTTTCTCTTGAAGTCTTTTTTATTTGAAGAATCAGATTTAACCTGATCCAACTCCATCCTAGAAATTTTGTTAGACATTTCTTTAATTATTCGGGCCATATCATCTACTCTGTCATCAGTGTATCTATTTGATCCTGAAGGACCCGCTGGTTCCCTATAGTGTCTATTTTCGCGGTTGACTGTTTCTACTTTAGCCTTTAATTTCCCTGAATCCATCATATTAGATTCTATTTCGACAGCATTGTCTTGCATTCTATTTAGGGTGGCTCCTCTTCTTTCTCGCAAAAGTAGTGCGAAATCCGGTTCGAAAGCTCCCGCGAAGGTTACTTTGGCTGAGGGTTCGGAGGGTTTAACAGCAGTTGGAATCTTATTATATAGTTTGTTGAATCTCAGAATAAATTCCATAACTGTTTCTGAGTTCTTTTTCTTTAGGGACCCAAACTCAGTAAGGTAATATAAGTGATCTTTTCGCTCTCCCCATTGTCTGAGGAAAGCATCTTCCAATGCGTCATATGTCTGAATAGAAGCTGCAGGGAGGCTCCGAAACCAAGTTCGGACCTGTCCTTCAAAGGTCTGGACAAGAAGTCTCGAATAAACATCCTCGTGTTCAATACCACAGATGTTTGCGAATTGGTCAAAGAAATTTATATGCTCGGCTGTGGTTAGATCTCCCTCCCCAGTGAACTTAGGAAGATTTTTGATGTAGTTTTCAGGCAAATCATGGAGGGGGACGGGCAAAACCAGGGGAGCGTATCTCGCTGCTACCTTTGCGAATACTCTGGGAGGAGGGACATTTACTTGACCTCCACCTCCTCCTCCAGGAGCGCCTCCACTAGGAGCGCCTCCACCACCTCCTCCAACGCCTGCCATCGACTCGGGTGTAGAAAATGAGTGTGTAACAGAATTTTTGGAATCAGGCGAGACTGGGAAGTTCTGTCGAAGAAACGCTGGTATGTCAAATGATAACGATCTTTCTAAAGGACCCTTTCCCTTGCTTACAGATGGGAAAGTCTGATGGATCTCACTCCTAAATTCAGAGCAGTTTGTCTTCGGATCTTTGGTATCAAACAGAGGACTGCATGAAGTAGAAGGTTCTGAATGACATTTAGTCTTTAAAGGTGGGTTTTTAGGCTTATAAACTGTAGCGGTTGGCTCAAACGAGCCTCTCGCTCTTAAAATTTTTTCAGGATCATTAATAGGTGTAATCAGCTTGCCATCCGGGTTCTATCTGGTACTCTTTCTACCAGATGCCAGTTTATGTTTTCGTGGAGTCTCCAAGTGAAAGATTTAAAAAAATCCTTAAAACTATGTTCACTATCAAAGAGTAACACTATCAACGAAATAAATTGTCGTTTTCCCAGGGAAAAGATTTCGTAACTTCGCTCCCCGGCAACGGCACCAGAAAGATGTTGTTCATGAGTCTGTACTTAAGGCTTAAAAGTACAGTGTCAAGGCATCCAAAAGTATGTTAAAGATTGATAAGAGGATTACGCTAACCTTCATTATAGGAAACTAGGGAAGATTTCTACGTTCTCGTTGTCTAGCTTCCAACTGTTCCTGAGTAGTAATATCTTGTCAATGGCTGGCCATGAATGTTCAAGTTCCTCTCGAGTGTTAGCAGTTTTAAGGATTGTGTCAAAAATATTTAAAGCAATATGTGTTTGATTAGATAGTATGGGTTCAATATTGGGTTGTGTTGCAGCATGGACAGTCATTGAGGAACAGTAAGGATAGGAAAGGATTGAAAGAGATGTTAAACGCTGTCTTGATTTGGTCGAAATAAAGAGAAATTTTTACTTATTAAGAATAAACTAGAAATGCAAATTGAAGTCTCTTTCCCGTAACTGTATTATTTTTATAAAAAGGAGTGGGGTGAGAGAAAAACATTTAGCTGCATATAACGCAAGGTTCCTGTCAAAGAGAAAACTCACACATAAACAGAAGAGGAAATTAGTATAGAAATAATTGACACATCACAAATATATATGTAATTATGTATGTGCAAATTGGTCTTACACCCGCTGATAGCTAGTGCAGAGGAAAGACAATAACCAATTACAAAAAGATGAAATCCTTTCGTTATAGTAGTGGTCGTACTAAAGTATAACGATACACATCAATTATGAAAAATGGAATGAAATGAAACATGAAACATAAAGAAACAAACTTGTAACACAGTCTTGACGGAATCGAGAATCTCCAGATTTGCTTATATTAACTTCTTGAATGCAAAAAACTTTATTACAATCGACTCAAAAGAGGTCCAGCCTTGTTCATTTCGTTCTCTGATAGATTTATACATCTTTACAGATCAGTTAGAATATATACGGTTACAAAAATTCAGTTATAACCGAGAGGAACGCCATTGCTCCCTTTCTCTTGCTCTATCTTTACTTGGTGCCAGGTGCTTGTCTTCGCGCGAATTCGGTGCAGGCACTACATCTTTCCACAAACTGAGATACGAGTTGCGAAGGTTCCGCTTGACAACTGGCCTTGGTGAAGTAACATTCTCGGGCTAACTGCTGCAGCTTGTCCTCCATTTGTGCATCGACGATGTCGAGGGCACTTAGTTGCGCACTGGGCTAGATCAAATGCTTATCAACTCGAGCCATGTCCACCCTGTCCATCTGAGAGATATCGACTAAATCTCTCTCCTCCTTCTCTTTCAGATCAAGCGAGATATGTTCTACATTAATTTGTATTAACGTTTCGGCATCGCCTCCAGTGTCCATACCCAACAGCTCGCCCTCTATAGAATTGAAGGCTTCTACTAATGAATTGGTCACTTTTTGGGCCTGTTCCTTGCCCATGCAATGTTATTCTCCCAATCTTTCAAAAAAATGTTGCCTCTAGTTTGTTCTGGGAGGGCGAGTCCGAGAGAACCTGCCGAAACTCTGTCATTCGTGGCTATCACCACCTCCTGGAATGCGACCCGAGCCGCTCCTGCATCTCTTTCTCTATCAGTCAGGTTCTCGGAAACCCGATGCATCAACATACAATCCTCTCGGATTGTTCTTACTTTGGCGAGCAAACTCTGTTGTGCAGAAGAGATCTTGCTTCGAATCTGGGTCGCTCGGGATTTAAACCCTTCGACATCAATCACCCTACTTTCAGTGATCTCTACCTAAGCCTGCAGCTCGGCAATCATAGTCCTCTGTTGACCAGCCTGCACCCGACCGTCTCGGATCACTGAATGCGCTTGTTCCAACTTGACTTTGAGCACTTCTATTTCCTTTTTATCAGCTAGTCGGGCCAGTTCTATTTCCCCACTCACCTGACTTTTAGCGCTTTCTGTGGCCGAAGCTATTCTGGCTTCGAGAGTCTTGATCAGGCGATTCTTTCTTTTGAGCTGATTTTTTAACATCCCGACTGAGAATTGATTCACCGATGCATACGCTCCTAGCGTTCCTGCGATCTCCGTGGCGAATTCTTCATTTTTTTTGTTCTTTCCATCGATCATAACCTTTAATTTTTTAGCAGTCGATCCTTCGTCCTGGTAGGACTCCCTTTTCACCACCGCTTTTCTCTTTTTGTCAAAGAAGAACTCATTTGGGGGAAGTTCTTCAGCTCTAATAGGCCTCAGTTCCTCATTGAAAATCCATCCTTCTTCTATATTTCCTTGCGTTGACTGCAAAGGGGTGACAGAAGTGATGGGTTCCTCGATCTGTTTCGCTGCCTTTCCTGGTGTGACGACCAAGTCCTGCTTCTTTGGAGGATCAGAGGTCTTCGTCTCAGTTTCCTAATTCTGGGTCTCTGGCGGGTCCGGCTTCTGTGTCACTGCTTCGGGCTTATTCGTTTTCTCCTCCTCGTTATGGATTTTTCCTGAACCAGAAGTTGCTTCTTTGGGGCCTTCATCATCCTTCGGTTCCATCTCAGAAACGCCTGGGCTCCCTCCGCGCAACACAGCAGGAAGACAACTTCGTCTATTTTCCTGAAACTTTAATACAGAGGCCATGTCTTCGGGTGCTAAAGATCGGATTCGAACTAACACTTCCCCATAAGACCTCGCCCCTCGAAAAATTTCATCCGGGGGTGAACACTCGTGTTCACACCTCTTCAGCCGACAACTAGCTAAATGGTTGCTTACAATTTTCTGAGGATCATGTTTTTTATATTCAATGTGGACCAAGCTTAGGTCTTCCAGGGCCACAGCCTCGGCTTTGGCATGCCCAAAATCCAATAAAGAATAAGAATTTAGCCGAACAGGGAAAAACAGCCATACCTTCTTCGAAGATGCTTTGAGTTCTTTACTCACCCCGCCAATTACTGTTTGTTGGGCGATCTCGCGACAAGCCAACTTGTCGGGGATGAACAGTGGTAGTGCAAACGGGGGAACAACAACTCTGAACACTCTAAAATAGGAAAACTCTGCTTCTACGTACCAGTCCACTATACCACTCAGATTTGCAGCAATGCTGTCCGAGATACGAGGTGGCGAGCAACCAAAAATGGTGATGTGCAGGGGCATCATCACCCAGTTGAAAATTTTGTAAATGAATTTGTCCGCTTTATTCTCCCACAGTTTTTCATGATACTCATGCACGAGATTTTCCTGGACTGGATTCCAAGCCCAGCTCATCAAAGGGAATGGTGTCATAGAACATACAGTGTCCATAATGTATGTGGACATGAAAAAAGAGGATGGTCTCCTGCTTTCCTTCTGCTCCCGCTACTCTGTGACCCAGTTGGCCAAACTGTCCGAGAGTATCTTTGCCCAATTAAACGAGCAACCTTCTGCTACCCGAAACATGAGAGGTACCCACGCAATGTAGAAATGCGATGTATCCTCCTTTCCGAATAGTCGGCATGTCATCATTGCCACATACATATATTGTGGCTCCAGCGAAGCGATTGAATAAACTCCCTGGTCATTTGCTCTGAATTTTGCGGAGCGCGAAACCCAATATTTTATCAAACCAGGCATGGTTTTGTCATATTGAGTGCATTCCTTCTCTTTGAATCCATCCAGGAATTCAACATCATATGTGTATTCAGATGTTGTTGGGAGCTTATACATATTTTGGATATGCTCTGGTCTAAAAGTCCCGACCGCGACCCATCGGTCATTTATCATAGTTCTAGTGGGTAGGTCTATGTGATCCAACGCCCATCGGATCATGTCATAATATGGGAGCAACCGTGGTCTGGTTGCTACCAGGTGCATTCCGGATTGCACAACTATCTTGTATTTGGTGTTCAGGTCATCCTTTTCGTTGCTGTCGGAGTCTGAATAATTCACCAACTCAGATTGTAGAATATCTGAAACAAACGACCAGCTAGGTACTGAGCCGCCACTCCGAGGTGAAGTATCGACGACATTGTCTGAGCCCTGTGCTGCAATCTCGATATCTTGGAAAATACACCAAGATAGATCTCAAATATGGATATCACCAAGTTATAATAAAAGAGGAAGACATCAATAAGACTGCCTTCAAAACAAGGTATGGTCATTACAAGTTTACAATGGTGCCTTTTTGGCTGTCGAATGCACCAACTGTCTTCATATGCTTGATGAATGGAGTTTTCAAAGAGTATTTAGATAAGTTTGTCATTGTATTTTTGTATGAAATTCTTATTTACTAAAAGTCTGAGGAAGAGAATGAACACCACTTGAGGATGGTACTGCAGGTGTTGAGGGAGCAACAAATTTATGCAAAACTGAGCGAGTGTACGTTTTATCAATGAAAAATTCATTACCTAGGTCATATCATTTCAAAGGAAGGAATAGTTATGGACCCAGTGGAGATAAAAATCATTGAGGAATGGACGAATCCAAGGAATGTCACAGAAGTGAGATATTTTATGGGATTAGCAGGATACTATAGAAGGTTTATTGAAGGATTCTCATAGTTTGCGCATCCAATTACATCCCTGCAGAAGAAAGGTGCAGGATTTGAGTGGACTCCATATTGTGCAAGGATTTTTTTGCACTTGAAGAATTTGTTAACAAGTATGCCAATTCTAAGAATTGTGGATCCAGATGAGTACTTTGTTGTGTGCACAGATGCATGCAAGGAGGAACTCAGTGGAGTCCTGAGTTAGAATGGGCATGTGGTATGCTACGAATCAAGGAAGTTGAAAGAGCATGAAAGGATCTATGCTACGCATGACTTAGAATTGGAAGCCATAGTGCATGATTTGAAGATGTAGCAACATTATCTAATGGGAAAGAGGTTTGAGATGAGAACAAACCATTGTGGCCTAAAATAATTATTTGGACAACCAAGTTTAAATTCTAGACAAAGAAGATGATTAGAGTTCCTTAGTGAGTATAAATTTGACATAAAGAATATCAGAGGAAAAGAGAACAAGGTGGATGATGCACAAAACAAGAGGATGCATGAAATGAATGCTACAACCATTAGCATGTACCAAACAGATTTGCACGACAGAATTTTCGAAGTTTCCAAATCATATTTGCGCTATATGGATATAAGTGCGACGTTACAACAAGGCATGTTGCAGCAAAAGTGTGAAGGATATGAGTTGAGAGAGGATGGGATCATCATGTTTAGACATAGAGTCTATGTGCCAAATGATCAAGAGTTGAAGAACCTGATATTGTTAGATATGCATAAGGTTCCTTATGTTGGACATCCAAGTTACCATAAGACCATTATCACGGTCAAGAAGCAATATTTTTGGCCAGGTATGAAAAAGGAAGTTACATATTTTATTGCGATATGTCTCAAATTTCAGAAGGTCAAGGGTGAGCACATATATCCAACTGGTTTGCTGCAACATTTTCCTATTCCCGAGTGGAAGTGGGAAGTTGTGACCATGGAATTCATAACTACGTTTCCTAGAACTGCTAAACAACATGATTATATTATGGTGGTGGTGGACAAGCTTATGAAAGATGCCAATTTTATTCCAGTGAAGTCAGTGCACAAGGCAGTCGACATTGTTGAGATATAAATGCACAAAGTTTCTAAGCTACATGGGGTACCTAATGCAATTGTGTCTGATAGAGATTACAAATTCACCTCGAACTTTTGGAAAGGACTATTCAAGGGATTTGGAACAAGTCTGAATTTTAGCACAACATATCACTCTGAGACAGATGGTCAGTCCGAGAGGGTAAATCGGGTGATTGAAGAAATGTCGAGGATGTATGTGATGGATAAGCCATTGAAATGGGAAGACTACCTTCATTTAGTAGAGTTTGCTTACAATAGTGGGTATCATGAATCTTTAAAGATGAGCCCATTTGAGGTACTTTATGGTAGAAAGTGAAACATGCATGTAAGTTGGGATAACCCAACAAACCGCACAATAGTGGGGCCATATTTACTCTGAGAAATGGAGGAGTAGATGGTAAAGATAAATCACAATTTAAAAGCTTCTCGGGATAGGCAAAAAATCTGCGTAGATAAAGGTAGAATCCATAGGGAATTTGGAGTGGGTGATCACATGTTTTTGAAAGTAAAGGCTAGGCGTAGTTCCTTGAAGTTGGGAAAGTGTTCTAAGTTAGAAGCATGCTACTGTGGGCCATTTGAAATCCTTGAAAGGATTGATTTTGTCTCTTATATGTTTTCATTTCCTACGTCCTTATGCATTCATAATGTTTTCCAAGTGCCATTTCTTAAGAAGTATATACCTTATGCTAATCATATTATTCATTGGAATGTGAGTGAGGTGGAGCCAGAAGGTAGATTTAAAGTGTGACCGGTTTTCATATTGGATCGGAAAGTCAAGAAAATCTAGAATCGATCCATGGAGTTGGTAAATATCCAATAGACTTGGTACGGTCCTTAGGATGCAACCTGGGAGCGCGAGGATTCTATGCGAGTAGACTATCCTCATATTTTTGAAGGTTTTTGAAATTTTGTATGTACATGTGTATATATTGCACTGAGGACAGTGCATAAATAAGGGGGAGTGGATTGTAGTGTCCTTGGTCCAGAATCCTTTGTAATTACACATACATGTTGGTGAGCCGATTGGTACCAAGTGTAAATGTAATGTACATGCAAGCCAGTGAGCCATTCACACCTGGATTTTTTTGTTGCACGCACAAAAGTAGTGCACAAAGAAGTGTTTACAAAGACAAGGTGCACACAGTCTATGTGTTGCATGCACCTGGGAAAGTGCGCACATGGCACCATGTTGCGCACACTTGGGTTAGTGTGTGAGAATTCATTTTTATGTTTTGAGGTCGAAGAGCCTGTGTGATTATGAGGTCAATGATATTGGACACAGATAGGCCAACACACCTATCCATGTAAATGCAATCATGAATACTAATATAATATTGCATCGCTGCGCGCTAACTCACTTAGATGAAAAGAGATGGGGGCGTACTCCACCATAAAAAGGAAAAAGGGAGGTGATTCGTATGTCTTAGGAAATATTTTATAATGTTTCTGGGAAAAGTGTAATGCCAAATATATTATTATTATTATCCCAAGTTCCCGAGGGTAGGGAACGGGTCACCAAGTGGCTTAAATTTGCTTTTGGAGGTGACAAGTGTCAAGTGGAAGGAATGCACTATATATTGTTGGTATTAGTGTATTTTTGGGGGATTTATAGTTATTATTCATGTGGCAAATTCTCACGAGCAAAAGGGGGTCATATTGTATGGAAAATATGATTATTACCATATCTGCTTAGAGAAGTTTGCAGGGAGTTGTGGGGCCGTAACTAGAATTATATTGTCAAGGAGTTAGGTTTGCAGACCATGAAAAGTCTCTATGGGAGAGAGAGTGGCTGTTGTGGAGTGGTTTCTAGACACGTGAGCATATTCTCAAGGTGAGAGTATTGCTTAGAATTGTTCCTTGGTGCGTTGGGCATTAGTCACAGGGCTCAGAGCCTTCTTGTTCAACCTGTTGCTGGTAACCCTAGGAAGGGAAGTGGGGCAACTGAGGGACTAGTGAGAAGATAAGGGGCACACTTCCTTGGGTGTGACAGGTGTGTGGGGAATGAGGGACTATAGGCTAGTTTCAGTAGCGAGCACCTAGGATTGGGAAATTTTATTGAGGTCCAGACCATAGCTTTTCGCTAGGACCCTTTTTACTAGTGGAGTTGAGCCCCAACTCATGGGTCACCTGTTGCTGAAATATTGTGAGAAAGAACATCTATGGCTGGGAGGAACGTCTGATTCAAGGTCATAGTTGGTAATTTTCATAAAAGATGAGTGTTCTTTATGTGCTTGTCTTGTTTACTATGTACTTTCTTATCTATATTTGGCATGGGTTAATTCTTATATGTCATTGTATATAAGTATTTGTTGTTATTTTGTTTAATGATGCTTGCACCTGTAAGTATAATGCATATAGCTTGTATTTGTGGTTATGCTTGGATATAACCAATATGGTTAGTTTTTCCTGCTATGTTAACATGGTGATTTTGGTTGTGAACCGACAAGAAGGGATTGAGTGGCTGAGTGTGCATGATTGTAGCTTGTTTACACCAAGAGGATGGAATTTGTGTGTGGGCGGACAAAGAATTATAATCCACACACGTTGAAATTTGAGTTGGTGCATGATGCTTAGATGGTTGTGTGTGGGGTCGTGTTATGTGAACAATATGATGGTGTGCACAATTGGTGCGTGCAATTTTGAGTTATTTCCGCTGCTTAAGGTTGTATTCCAATGTGATATTGCTTTTGCTGTTATAAGTTGTGTGGCACAGCTCAGTTAGGTTGAGGGTGTACCTCAAGTGGTAACTGCGCAGTGATATTGTAGAGTATCATTTCTTAGTGATATGTTGGAAATGTTACAGTTTGGTTGACTGAGTGCTACTAAAGTTGAGGTTGTGTGACGTGGCCCAACCTATGGTGGTTGGGGACATTACAATACCAATTGTTAGGGCCATGGTTTCAAACAAATTGCAATTTCAACCCTAAAAAAAAGTGTTATTGGTACCACCACTTTTGGATTCAATGGTTGATCTTAATATTTTGGTTGCAATAATAATTGTTGTTAAGACCATTGTTTAAAAAATGTTTCAATTTTCAACCCCCCAAAAAGGGTGCTACTGGTAGTACCACTTTTTGATTTGGGGGTTGGTTTTAAGGTTTGGTTTTAATAATACCTATTGTTAAGGCCATGGTTTCAAACAAGTTGTAATTTTAACCATGGAAAAAAGGGGCATTACTTGTAGCACCACTTTTTGATTCAGGGGTCGATTTTAAGGTTTTTGTTCACAACATTATGGGGTTTCAAGGCCATTATTGCAAAATGTTGTAATTTTAACCCTAAAAAAAGGGTGATTATAAGAGAACCACTTTTTGAAATGGGGGTTAAAACAACCTTTAAATGTGACCTCTTAAAAAAGAAAACTCTAGAGGGTTCTCAACAAGTAGGTATCTATGTTTAATTCTAACTACCCATTAACTATAGTATAAATGACTTGTTTTTGGATTAATTTCCTCTATTTTCCATGTCGTTAGGAAGTGACCACTTGTAGTTTGAATGGTATAAGGAAGTTTTCGTACCCTAAAATTATGGATCACATTGGTATCATGCCCTCATGCATATATGTGTATAAATATGATCATTTCTCATTTCAATTCTTTTAATATCTCTTAATCCTCTATCGACTTACTTTGCAATCATGTATATTAGTGTATGATATATATCACATTCTCTTGGGTTTGTGTTTATTCTCTATTTTTATCATCCTCCTTGCTTAAGGAGACCATATGGATTCTATTCACATCTTTCACATTTTTATTTGGGTATTCACTTTTGATTTTGATCTTGGAGATTACATCTTATAGTTGTTTGGAGTGCATCCCTCTTCTCACGCTTCAATCAATCTCTTCCCTACATCTCAAGAGTTTCCTTGAGTAATCAACTTGTGAAATAAGAGTATTCCTTGTATTGAGGGAACATGGGCATCATATCTTTTTTTTCTTTCATAACTTGGAGTTATATTTGTTCATGCATTGCATACTTGCTTAAGTTTTCTCTATATACATGTGGATATTAGAGAAATTTGCTGGTTTTTGTAGGAGGATTGTAGACGACTGGATACATAGAGGAGGACTAACCCTTTCTTTTGTTGCTTATTATTTCCTTTTTCAAATTTCAAGAGAATTTTTAGTTTAGGATCAACCTAGTTAAGAGATATTTCCCATCTAGGAGGGAAATACATCATTTTCATTTTTTTTTTGACTGCTTGCACATAATAAAGAGTTGGGAATGAACTATAATTCTTGTTTCTTATTGTTTGCAATGGGCATCATGAGAAATATAAAGGTTTATTTTAGTTTTTTCATATTATATTTTATATTTAATTTCCAATTGAACTATATTAATAAGATCATTGCCAAAATTGCAAGGGGAAATTGACCTAGGTAGTTTCTCTCTTTTACTTGGGTCATTTCTTGTTGTTAAGACTTATTTTATTATTTTAAACTAAAATTAATGAACTAAAATTATATCAATCCATAACAAAAATAGGAATGTTAATATGTTTAAACCCTAATTAATTTGGTAATATTCCCCCTCTCCTTCCTAATTTTCCCAAAATTTTCCAAAACCTTGGCGCCAACTCCATCTTTGCCAAGACTATCCATTCCATCAAGGAGTTCCTTGCTTGGTAGGCATTTGTATTTATAGCCTTGGGGATACCCCTTTACCCTTTTTTGATCCCTCTAATTGGGTTAATTGGCCTTTGGAACACAATAATACTACATCTTCCTCCTAGGTTGGGTGTACTATTGCTTCTTTAGTTTCCCCAAGAACACTAGTGCCCCTTGGCAGGTCCACTATAACTCCTATTAATTTCTTAGATGGATATTTAGTTTACTTTATGCATTTAATTATCAACCCATGGATTGTAAATCTTATGAGTATTTATGAAAAATATATGCAAGGTTTTAGGGTTTTAATGATCTAGTTGGACATCTTAATTATTAAATTTCTTAATGACTATCTAAAAATTCAATTCTAATTTATTGAAAACAAAAGGATGTCACATGAAACATTCAATTAGTGATTTAATTGTCAGGTTCTGTAGCAACATGACATGTAACAATCAATCATAAGTTGATGTATGAGAGAAATCCACACTTGCTAAAACACACCACTCAAAATAAAACTCTTAAAATTGTCTTTGCAAACATTTAAGAAATCATATTTAAAACAAAAAATGACAATATAAATTCATAAGGAGAAACATAAAATAAAATTAGAAAGGAAAGCAACATCAATTTCCTCCAGAGTGGGCCCTTTCTCTATGGAGCAAGGTGTTGATGAAGTACTACAACACTAATTTACTTCAGTAATTGATACTCGTAAATTCAACAAAATATGTTTTGTATTCAATAAATAGGGTTTTACAACATAATTCCATCTTTTCATTTTAATGTCTTTATTATCTTCTCCCCATTCTCTCTGTCTATCAATATTCTACTCTACCTTATGAAAGAGTTCAAATGAAACACCTGGCTCAACTTCATTGAGAATTGATGCAAATTAGTGAGCCGCAAATATGAAGAAACATCGATTCTTCGAAACAAAGAGTTAATTTTTAAAAGAAATCACTTACAACAAAATATAAAATAGGCTAAACCAATTGTTGAAAAAAAAACATGATATACATATTTAAAAGTGATCCATATTTGTAGTTGAGGATGGCATTTTCACAACAACAATCTGATCATACATCATCAAAACTTTTGTCATTGTCTTATAGTTTTGTAGAAACTAGATCTCAATAACATAATCTTGGAAAACTAGAATTTGGTGGTAGATCCATGGTTCTGTAGAAATATGATTCTCAGGAATCGATATCCGATGAAAAATGGTATGTTTTCTATCTTAGAATCTTGAAATTTGGTTCTATTGATTGAGAGTTTCAATAGCATCAGTTGTAGTGATAGATTGTATATGTGGATCTATATCAAATGAGTTTCGTAGCAAGCAAAATCCCTCTTCATCATATTGCTTAGGACTGGATCTGTAGCAAGTGGGTTTTGTAACAAACATGAATCTTTCGCAACACATCATTCCTTTTCCTTTAGTAGCATGTATCCAATCTGTAACATATTTATCTGTAAGTTAGGCACAAAAGATAGATTTTATACCAAATGTACTATACAATTCACTAATTTTCCAATAAATATAGGACAAGATTTACCTGAATGATTTCTGAGCCAAAAGGTTAAAATTATGGTTAAAATATATAGAAAAGGATTGGTGGAGTGTGCAAATAAAAGGGAAAATGTGATACAACCATGCCAAAGCAAGGTCCAATCATTCTCCCCATTTGAAGTTGTTTCATGTCCTCATGCTATCCCTACATTTAATTTGAATCAGAGTCTAAATGCCATTGTTGATCATGAAGACTAATGAGACTATAATTAGAGTTTCCTTTTTCTTTTACTGTGTAGTACCCAAGTTTCTTCTCAATCTCTTTCCAAAGTCTATCTTCAACCTGTGGTTTATAGCATAAGAAAACTGATATTTCTGTGCTGACAACAAAATTAAGGGAAAATGAAACTTCAGTCCAATCCATCTTGGACTACATTTTTGTATACAAGCAATACATTGATCCACTCTTTCTAAATATTCTGTGAAATTTGGATAACAGAGTGAATCTCTCCTTTTGTTCATTTCATCATAAACATCCCATTGGTGTTTACAAGCCAATAGGGAATCCATTTTCATATGATTAATTGTTATTTTTCAATAGAATATTACTTCCTTTTGAGTTGCAACAAATATAAATACTCTATTAGAAGATTCAAGAAATTGATGACATTTTCCAAGTATGAATTTACATAATTAGGATATTCCCCTCCTACCCACATATTGCAATTTTGTTCATTATGTACAATGGTGGCTTGAGCTTGATTCCATTGAAGCTCATTATACATGCATGAGGTAAAATATCTCAGTTGTATATCGCCAAAAAATAAATTTGTATTCCTTTTCAGATCATGGAATAAGATGATTTCATGTTGGTATAACTCACATAACAAATCCTTATCTTGTTCACTACTTTTCTTATATGTTTCAAAAAATCCTTTGACAAACCTTAGATCACATCACCTATATTCTATTATGGTTCGGAGTTGAAATGAAAAATACCATTCTTGTAAGAACAAAACATATACATGAGATGATCTTCTACAACTAAGAATATTTTGAGCTAAAGCACTTATGCGCCATTTTTCTGCCTCTAACATTTTTTCTCTTCTCTCCAATTCTAGAATTTTATTCCTATCCCACTTTA
Organism: Picea mariana; assembly: GCA_032191745.1. Classification (NCBI taxonomy): domain Eukaryota; kingdom Viridiplantae; phylum Streptophyta; class Pinopsida; order Pinales; family Pinaceae; genus Picea; species Picea mariana. Next base: position 151,504 of record JASDQU010739480.1, on the reverse strand, counting down.
TTCTTTCCAAAGAAATAAATTCATCCCATATTTCTCTAAGATTAGAATTAATTCATTTGTGTTCATCTAGACAAATTACTCCACTACTATATGACATAGCTGTAGATTTCCATTTAGACAATTTTTCTTTTAATTTGATTATTTGTAGTGGATCACTATTGTCTATGGGATCTTTCTGAATTTCTATCATACGAACAATATGTGCAATTTGTTTTTGAGTTTCTTCTTTTGAGACAGAAGGATTCCTATACTGTTGTTCTTCTATTTTAATTTATTTATCAGAGACATGAGGATGATTGTACCATTGCTCCTTTGCTTGAATTCTTATAGAAAACTGTTCTATTTGAACCTCAGTAATGGATGTTGTAACAACAAGATGTTCAACTTATTGTGTTATTATAGGTTGAGGAATACCTACTTCGGTTTTTTCTTCTATAGAAGCATAATCGATAGTAGTTTGTTTTACTGTCTCAGTAGTAGCATTATCCACTAATTCAATACCATTTGCAACAATACTTTTAACATGGGATTTTATTAACTTTGTAGGTGACCCTATGAGTTTAGTAGGGGACCCAATAGCTTCAAAATAAGTCTTTGTAGGATAGGTGGCCATCAATTCATCAATTGTAGTTTTTTTATTATGGTCACGTTCGATAGAAGAAACACAAGACACCCAGATTAGAGACTTCTAACTGCCCACCATGTGACCTATGCCCTTCTAACTTCTTTAATTTTTGTTTCAACTTCCTATTTTATTTCCTTAAACAAAATTTGTTCTATTGCAAAATATAATAAGAGACTTTCTTACCTAGTAAATACCTAGGTATCCCTTTTCTTGATTGTTTTTTTTTTTTTTCTTCAGTAGGATCCTCACAAATATATTTTTATGGTACATTCTACCTCAGACTACTAACAAATTCTCCATTTGATTTTGGTTCTTCAAAAATATTTTCTTGAACCAAATTCTTGATAGGGGAAACTGATTTTGCAATATGTTCTTGTGTATTACTAGTTCCCATTTCGACAAAGGAGGCCACTTCTATAGTATGTTGTTCTGTGGCATGTTCTTGTGTAATGATAGTCTCTGTTCTTTGAGGAAAATTTATGATATTTTCCTCTACTGCTGGTTCTTGTGTAGAAATAATGAGATCTTATGATGCTAGTTCTTATGTAATAACACCAATAGTGTCCCAATAACTTTCCATTCCTTTTGTAACAATGTATCTCATTGTATTTATTGTAGAAGTTTTGACTGAGATTATTTCTTTTATTGATTTTGTTTATTTTCTTGTAGATGAACTTGCTTCTTTACTAGTAGGTTCCTCTTCTACAATAGGACAGGGATGTATTTCTTTGCTTGGAGGGTTTTAATTGATACTTTCAACATCATTGCCACTCTTAACATAAATTGGAAAATGTGCCGCCATTTCAAGCTGACCAATAGTATTTTGAGGATGTCAATCATTCTCTCCTTCTTCTTGTCATCTTTTTGTTTCTTCTCCCTACTATTCATGTTCTTCTTCTTCATTTTCATGTTGTTCCTACGATTCTATTCTTCCTGCTCACTGAACTTGAGGGTTTCTTTGTAGAAAATTATCCCATGTCTAACTTGTTCTATTTAAAGAATTTAAAACCAATAACTTTAGCAATGCACGATGAGAAACACTTGTTGTTGGGTGTCTTGTGTTTCTTACATTATGGGATGACAAATGCAAGATTCTTAACAAAAAATATGGAATGCTAATGATTTGTTGGTGTTACAAATGTGTAAGCAATTTAAAATGATATATAAATAATATGCTATCTTGTCCTTCACAAGTGATATGTTTCTGGATGAAATACACCACAACTGGCCATGGATGTGCAAATGAGTTACGGTTCACCCCTTTTTTTCATTCTTCAACTACTTCATTTCCAACTCGAAAGTTAGTCTAAACTTCATTTATCATAACCTTGCATTGAAAACATTATTTCCCCTGTTCAAGGTAAATCAGTTACTCGAGCTATGATTTCCTCATTCACCTTGATACAAATTCCTCTGACAATAGTAGTGGACAAACATAATTTTTGTGCAAATTCAAGGGCAATTGAAGCATCGAATCCTTGTAATTTTTCAAAGTAAGTTATCCATCCCGCATTCAAGAAAATTTTATATACTTCAGGGTTACTTTGCAATTGGATTAAAGTTATTGGTTCATATCATACAACAAACCCTCCCATGTTGTAGTAGTGAAATTCAATAACAACAAAAAAGGTAGAAGAAATTGACAATATCAACAAATAGTATCATAGAGTAGCATCAAGAGTTTACTTTGAGTAGCAACAATTGTATACCAAAATAGGAATAGTACTCATGCAACAATTCTTGAGTTGATTAGAGAAATGGTGACTTGTTTGGTAAGTTAGGAAGATAAAGATGAATGGAAACGAAAAAATTACACCAGAAAATTTTCAAATTGGGAAGCGATTTGATGGTTAAGTTTGGCATGCAAAATGGTGGAAAAATGAAAGTGGTAAAGATAAAATAAGTAATTGTCAAGAAGTAATGAGATTAAGAATTTACGGAGGGTTAAAAACATGTATTTTTCTGATTGATTGATGGTTCATTCGTAACCAATTGGTGCAATGAGTGTGAATCATGGAAAATTAATGAAACTATTCTTACAATAGAGTAACACATATCTTCATACCTTACAAAGATTTGCAATGATAATCAAAGCAATTGATTGGTAGTGATAGTATGACAATAATGAATAACAGTCGGTTGACGTGACTGTCATAGACTTCCTCAACAAACAAGATGGGATCTATAGCATTTGAAGATCTATATGCAAATGAAATATCTTTGAAAGGATAGGATTTATATAAGAAAATATCAACAATACTTTCACCAAATGAATTCTTTTGAAAGGATAGGATTCGTAGTAGATACATACAAGATATACAATAAATGAAGTTTCCATAAAAAACATGGATTCATAGGAAACAAGAAATTGAATTAATGACTCATAGAAAACATGACCCGCAACAAGTCTTGTTATGTAGAAAATGCTGAAATAAATCAATGAAGTAAGCTTCCTCTAGTTCTGTAACAAAAATTTCTACAGTTTTTACTGAAACATACTCCACCATTTTTTGCAACAAGAATGGATCTAGTTATGTAGCAAACAATGAAGTTGTGTTATGTAGAAACATACAATCAATTCTGCAGCAATTGAAATCGAGTTATGCAACAAACAGTTAAGCGATATTTGCAACAAACAATGAAGTCAATTTCTGCAACAAACAATGAAATCTTAGGAGCTTATTTAGAAACACACACACACACACACACACACACACACACACACACACACA
>JASDQU010739480.1:51032-72290 GCA_032191745.1 Picea mariana | reverse complement strand
TGTGGTGCTTTTGTATTCAGTCTTTGGTTCTTAACACATCACTCCAAAATCGTCAGATGGAAATCGTTGTCTAAATTGGTGTACGAAAATAAATTAATAAAAGTTACGATTTGTGTTAATTAAATGAAGGGGTGCAATGTTTCATTCTGAAAAGACACATTGTTTCAAAGTGGCACCCTTTGGAGGACTATATAAGTAAAGGAATATGAAGGGAAGAAAATGTCTTGGGGGATATATATATATATATATATATATATATATATATATATATATATATATATATGGATTGAATGAAAGTTCATTCTATCAGGGTGGTGCCTATTTATAGGCTAATTCTTGTCATGAGGATTGGACTCCTCACATATCATTTGGATCTAAGATCAACAAGCCAGATCTTTTTATGAGGGTTGGATTCCTCATTTTGCAATTGGATATGAGAACTACAAGATGGGTCTTGTATCATAGAGTTATATCTCTCATATTCAGTTGAAGTTGAATATATTAAAGGATTGATTTTATTTGCATTCATTCAAGTTAAATAAATAAAAGAATGATATTTTATCTACTTCATATAGTTTATGTTATACATGTTTATGAATAATTAATTGAAATTCATATATATTATTCAGTTAATTTAGTTAATATATGAAAGTGTGAAAAGTAGTCAAACATTCCATACACTAATTCACGCCCNNCCCCCCCCCCCCCTCTCAGTGTTAGTGTGCGTTTCAACAATTGGTATCAGAGCGGGTTCCTTCACTACAATTTAACCACTTAATTGTTCTGAAGAGAACAATTGGTATCAGAGCGAGGTCTCTTCAAGGAAAAATAGTCTAATCACAGGAAGGAAGATCCCACTAAACACACAAATGGATGAACAAATGGATCCCTCCACAAAATGAAGCTCCTTTATTTGATGGAACATACTACTCTTCATGGAGGGAAAGAATGAAAATATATCTAAAGTCAAGAGGATCAAGAGTTTGGTACTCAGTAATACATAAGCCTTGGTACTTAAATACCTCAATGAATAAATCCAAAACTGAAAAAGAAACAAAGAGAAATAATTCAATGGAATTAAAATTAATCCATAATGGACTATCAGACCGAATCAAAGAAAATATGGGACACTTCACCTATGCTAAAGTGTTATGGATCGAAATAGAGATTTCTTATCGAAGTAAAGTACAAAACATAGAAAAATAAGACAACGCCATCAAGGAATTGATGCAATACCCAGTCATCAATAAAGAAGACAACTCAAACAAGGAATTGATGAAATCCCCAATCAACAAAGACGAAGAAAACTCAAACAAGGAATTGATATAGTCCATAGTCATCAATGAAGAAAAGGAGATATTCAAGCAACCCAGAAAAGAATTTGTGAATCCAAACATTGCATCGACATCAAATGCGTAGCATAATAAGGAATTACCATCATACGAGATGCCTCCATCACTGGATCACACCAAAGAAGCATAGCCCCTCAGACAAGTAAGTACAAATAAGGGTTTTTTGCAATCCTGTGTTAAACTACTAAATGATCCATCATCTGTTAAAGTATTACAAAATATGCTAGAAAGATGTAGCATAGAGTTCAAAGGAAATCTATAACATAAAACAGTTAATCATCTTCATACAAAGAGAAGAACAAGCAAAGAATTGAGACTGAACGCTAACATTGGAGATTTCAACATGGGAGATATTATACTGTATTTACGATCCGAAGTAAATGTATTACCCAAGAAGACATGGAAATGTATGGGAGAGACCACATTATGATATTCATTGGTTCAGTTGAAACTAACAAATCAACATAGAGTTCTACCAATTGGGAGACTAAAGGGGGTGACAGTAGATCTAGATAGGGTGCACACTAAAGCCAATTTCGAAGTAATAGATATAGTGGATGGCACAACACCTTATCCGACATTGCTTGGATTGGATTGGGAATTTTAAAATCAGGCCATAATCAACTTGAAAATAAAGAAGATGACATTCGAGTCAGGAGAATATAGAGTCATTGCTCCATTGGATCCATCAGAAGGGGAAAGGTTTGTAGAACCTACCTCCTTAGACTTGGAGGAAATTAACTAGTTGTACAGAACAACCACGCGAGAAGAATATTATGTGAATCCAAATGTAGATGGGGTACTTAGATAAGTATCATTTCATGTGTGTCAGACTCATATACATGCTTAGAGAATTGGAAGCAGAGTTTACACGAAGTCTCCACAAGAATATGTGCAAGAATAGACCGCACAGTAAGATGGGTAGGTACGGAGATAAGGGAACCTCCCAGCTTCCATGGGGTGAATGACTTAGAAGAATTCTTAACACGATACAAAGATGAAGTTTTAGAAAATAATAGTCTCTTATCCCTGGATATAGAACTCAAGGAAACACCTGCAAGATGTTTGGGTGCTCACAAAGAGACAGTTAAGGGCTGGTACCAATGTAAGAGGTTACTACACATCAGGTTTGGCACAGAACAAGGAAGCAACCAACTGCAGAAATATGATGGATAGGGGGAACTAGCAGAACACTCAAAAAAGTGCAGAATGCTATGGAGGATGAAACCACCATAGGAGTGGCCTCATCATTTTGTTCACATATTAGAAAGGATTCCAGCAAACTAGTACACAGACCAAGAATTGCATAGAGGAACTACAAACTGGAAAGTATTACAATGGAATTTTACAGTCACTTTCTCATTTCAACATGAGAACCCCAACATAGAATCAACACTTTAAAAAATCAAAGGGGTGATATTCATTAAAGAACTGGAAGTTGAGCTCATGACAGAAGAACAATACCAGAACAGACAGGTAGTAAAAGAACTATTGTCATGCTACCATGTGCAGGAAAAAGCACTAGATGAAGATGACCCATGAAATATTCAGATTGTGGAAGTTGAAGGTGAAAGAGAAGTGGAAATTCCACCTCTAGAATCATAAGTATTTGTTGTTCCCATAAAGGTGAATAAATTCAACATTGGGACAGTTGAGAATCCCAAAATGGCCAGCATTGGAGACTACTGGGATGAGCAAACAGTGGAAAGCATAACAAAGTTACTGCGTGAGTACAATGACTTGTTCCAAACAACGTCCACATAAATGAAAGGAATAGTAGGAGAGATAGGGGAAATGAGCATACTTCTCATATCTGAGGCAAGACCGATCAGATGGAGACCATATAGACTAAATCCTATATATAAGAAAAAAGTCAAAGATGAAAGTGATAGGATTTTGGAGTCTGGAATCATAGAACCCGTGGAGGAATATGAATGGGTAAACCCTATGGTAGTTCAGGATAAAAAGAAGGGAGCGATAAGGATATGTGTCAAACTGAGGAAGTTGAATGATGTGTGCCTACATGACCCATTCCCTACTCCTTTCATAGATGAGGTGTTGGATAACGTAGGAGGATATGAAGCTTATTCATTCAATGATGAATTCTCAGGCTACCATCAGATCAAGATAGCTCCAAAAGACAGGTACACGACCACTTTTTCCACATAATGGGGATCCTACTAGTACACATTCATGTCATTTGAGCTAATGAATGCACCAACAATATTTTCAAGAGTAGTCATAGCTGCATTCAAATAATTCATCCACCAGTTTCTAGAGGTATATCTAGATGATTGGACAATCTATAGTATGTTGAAATATCATTTAGAGGTGTTGAGGATGATGTTAGAAATATGAAAGAAGTGTCAAATATTGGTAAACATCAAGAAGTGCATCTTCAGAACACCCTTTGGGATACTATTGGGACATATAGTGTGCAAACAAGGCTTGCTAGTAGATCCTGCCAAGATTGCAGTAATTGTTAATCTAACACCACCTAAATGAGTACGTCATTTAAGAGAAACATTGGAACACACAGGATACTACAGGAAATTTATAAAGGGATATGCATAGATCACTGCATCTATGGAGAAATTTATGAGAAAATGAGTTTCAGTGGAATGAGAACTGACAGTGAGGATTGGACACTCTGAAAGAGAAGATGGTAACCGTACCAATACTAGTATTCCTATATTGGGAAAAGACATTCCATGTGCATGTAGATACATCAACCACAACACATGGAGCTATTATGGTGCAACTAGGAGTAGGAGAATTGGACTATCCTATAGCATTTTCTAGCAAAAAACTATTAGAATCGGAGTAGAATTACAATACCATAGAGAGAGAATGCTTATATATGGTCTATGTGCTTCTGAAGTTCAGACATTACTTATTGGGAAAACATTTCAAGATGTTTACAGACCATTCAGCTCTCAAATACCACGTCAGCAAGCCATTGTTGGGGGGGATAATTTGTAGATGGTTATTGTTGTTCCAGGAATTTTACTTCGAAGTGATAGTCAAACCAGGGAAGTAGAATGCAGGACCTAATCACCTGTCAAGGATCACTAATGGAGAGGAAACTACGAATCTAGAGGAAAAATTTCCCGATGCACAGCTATTTTCAGTCCAAGTAGCTGATGAATACTTTGTCGACATCATTCAATACCTGAGTATAGGGAATGCACCACAAGAATTCAATATTGTGCAGAAGAAAAATATGGTAGTCAAAGCTTCTGACTATCAATTGATTGTAGGACACTTATACAAAATGGGTGCACACAACATCTTGCGAAGATGTGTATTAGAACATGAAATACCTAAGATTTTAGCAGAGGCCCATGAGGGAGTAGCAGGAGGAAATTATGCAGGCAGAGCTACCGTGCAAAAGGTATTGCGCACAGGACTATGGTGGCTGACTATTCACAGAGATTCAAAGGACTACTTCTAGTGATATGATGTGTGTCAAAGGTTTGGTAAACCTAATAGATGAGGAAAGATTCCCATGAAGCCACAAGTAACCTTCCAGTTATTCGACAAATGGGAAATAGATTTTTTGGCATCAATTAACCACCATCAAAAAGGTTAAGAGAAAGGTATATCATTACTGTGACAGAGTACTTAACAAGATGGGCAGAAGCAACACCAATAAAATATTACAGCACAGAGACAACAACACACTTCTTGTTTGAGAAAGTGATCACTATATTTGATGCCCAAAGAATTTGATGAGTTACCAAGGAACTCTCTTCATTAACAACATTATTAAGGTGATGACTGAGGAGTTTGAATTTTATCATCAAAAGAGTACACCATATCATCCTCAAGCAAATGGAATAGTGGAAGCCTTTAATAAGATCCTCGAAAATGCACTAACAAGGATCTGAAATGTTAACAGAGATGATTGGGACTTGAATATACCAGCAGTATTATGGGAATATAGTACCACATGTAAAAAATTGGCAGGGCATACACCATTTAGATTGGTGTATGGACAAGAAGCAGTGGTGCCATTAGAGTTTTTGGTACCTAGTCTGCGTGTAGCATAAATTACAGACATGATAGAGTGAGGTGCGATGAAAGAAAGGATAATTCAACTGTTGAACATGGAAGAAGATATGATTCTAGCAGGGTTTCACCAAGAGGTACAGAAAGCAAGGACAAATCTTGGCATGATAGACATATCAAGAGGAAAAATTTCAAGGAGGGAGACCTAGTATTGGTTTATGACAACAAATCTCTTCAACACCCAGGAAAAATTAGAATGCATTGGTTGGGACCATATCAAGTAAATATTTTCATAGATGTGGGAGATGTACAGTTGAAAGATTTGGGAGGAACAAAAATTAGAGGAATGATCAATGGGAGTCGATTGAAGACGCATAGGGACAGTCGACCTCCTAGGAATTAAGAAAACAAAAACAAAGGATTGTGCACAGCAACAGAGGGGTTACCACACCAGAGAGCAGAAGACAACACACAGCTAAAGGAGAGGTAGAGAGACAAAAATAAAAGATCCACATGCAACGAAAAATCACCAGAGTGCTCACTTGGAATAATTACCATGTTGGCAAAAGGACCAATGGTCAGAAAAAGGAAGCAATTGGAAAAATGGCGGTTCTGATGAATAGGCACCAACTAGTGGCCTCTATCAAAATTGAATGACAAGAACAACTGACGGGACGTCGCATTAATCACACCAATTGTTGATGTCAAGGGAATTCAATGGAAGGTATGCGAGAAGTGCCAATTCATTTAAACCACATCTCAGGTAACTTCTCTAAGAAGCTTCATACGATTTCTATTTAAGGAAAGCATGCGAGTAACGAAAGGGTTATTGTGAAATTGTGAAAGCATAGAGCGACAGAGGATACGAAGAGAAGAGAGAGTTGCAGGTGTTATAGCATGAACTATCTCTATGGAGACCATCTTAACCATCATGGAACCACCCAAGCTAGGAGCGTCGAGCCAGGCCTGCAGATGACCTTGAAGAAACCTTAGAGCACCACAGCAGCCATAGGGAATCAAACAGGAACTAGCATGAACTACTAAATTTTTCAACTTGGACGATGTCACATCTGCCAATATGGAACCAGGGAGCCCCACACCAATGCTGGAGGAAACCCAACAAACAACAATAGTAGGCATGGAAATTGACATTCTGGAAGGGGGACAGACCCAGTAGGCCAAGGGTGCAGGAAATCCTTCGCACCCTAAAAACCATGAATAAGCCCCAAGGGTTAATGGGACGGTCCCAGACCAGACAAAAGTGGTCATGACAGAAAGGTCACACACACGAGTGTTGGAGCATAAATAGGAGGGCATAGTAGAAGATGTCATTATCTGGGAAGAGGTGTATACATAGGAGAAAAAATTGGAGGCTGGAACCTCGCACGTCAACCACCACAACAATAGGGAAAGTATCCAGTATCAATATCACCGAGCAGGCAGGTTGTAACAACCATAGTCTTACCTCGCATTTTGGAAGGGGTGCGTATCACAACTAACTTGTTAGGATCTGTGGAAAAAATACAGTACTCGGATCATGATGTGATCGACATGGACAATTTTCTTGAGTTTGCAAAGAAATTTTACCTAGATACCATGGGTATAGGACCCTTCTACGAGCCAATTTTCCAACCGAAACAGTGGACAGCCAGATTGGCCAACACCAGGATTCTAAACCTGTTGGATATCTCACACTTTGGAAGGGTCCATGACATAACCAACTACATCAAGCAGATGATGGCAGTTACCCACGGAGGATACCTATGGGTGGAGGAGCCTGTCTCGATATACATAGAGATCATTGTGTTTATTATAGGGCTTCCATCTCAGGGGGAGAGGCTCATGCAGTTCCTCGATGACAAGACAAAGGAGAAGGAACTGGTCGAGCAAATGAAGAAGACATATGGCACAAAAGACACAACAACAAGGCTGGCCACCAAAATCATGACATGCAAGTTGCTTAGGAAGTTCCACAAGGAGGAAGTACCTGTCAGGGTCGTCGTAGCTGCAACATAATGTGTGGAGGGAACTATACGTTGTTGGGCCCTGTACCTGTTAAATATGTTCCTTGAATATTGTAAGGACGCACAGGACATGGGGACAAAGTTTCACTATTCTTGGCTACTCATCTTGATCGCCTTGGTTGGATGGAGGGATCCTAAATATACATACTTTTGTGAGCAATCCACTCGGTGTTGCGCAACACGATACCTATCATTGGGGAGCACTTCGAACCCCAAAAACAAAAGTTCAATTGTAGGCATGTTCGCAGGGTATTACAACGACCTGCAGGAAATCATTTCCAACACTTGGCGGATTAAGCCAGAAGTTGTCACGCAATATCAGGGAATAGCCAACTCTAAATCAACTAGGCATATAGTATGGATCCAAGCATGGAAGGATCCATAGAAGGAATGGATACAATTGTGATACTGCGTCAAGGAAGTGGTTGTAGATATGGTCATCAAGGATTAGCAAGATGACTGGAGAGTTCCATTTATGATTCAAGAGATGTCCATGGATAAAGAGGTTGATGCACGAAAAGAAAAGACACCTGCAGGAGACAAAAAGGTTCCCAAGAAGCCAAATCCATGGCAGAAGCTGACACAACAGAAGAAAGGGGGTGTGAAAAAGAAAGGTACCCAAGAGGGGGAAAAGGACAACACCCAGGCACCGCAAAAATAGGAGAAAGAAGTTGAGACAACACATGGGACCACATCAAGTTCTACCCAACAGGAACAAGGCCAGACCAAGAGGTAGATCGCACACAATGGGGGTGCATGCAAGAAGGCCAAGGCGCAGAAGATGCTGCCAGAATATACAATCACTGAGGATGACGCAGACCTCATGGCTGAAATGGTCCAGGACCGAACAATGGAGTATTTTGAAGAAGCCCATCACCAAAGGGAAAGAATTCAGGATGATCTGGCTGACATGAGGTAGCTCCTAGAAAAAATCAGAGAAATGCAGAGGGCAGGTAGAGGAATAGATTCAGTCTTTGCAGCATCAAAAGCAGGAGCCAAGGCTGTGATGAGCGAGTAGGATATGATCCAGATGATACCACAGGTGAGCTCAAATTTTCATGTTAAACCTAGCATGTTGTGCATGGATGAGATTGTAGGTCAGACACCCTTGAAATATCTGGTTCAAATACAGTTTGTAATGGGGTGGATACCAACCAAGGCACTATATAAATTGCAATTTAGTGTCGCAAAGGAGGTACAGTCATGTGCATGAACAGACATAGTAGAATTGCAGCATAGAAAGGAAAACAAAGAGGGGTTGGAATTGGTGCTTGAGAAATTTCAAGCTCAAGACCAAAGACGAAAATGATAGTGCAAATAGTCTTGAGCACAGATTGGTTATAGCCTATAACCAAATTCCAAAGAGTGCGCAAATAGAAAATCCCACGACGACACAGAAAATTGATCATATTCTGTAAACAATCTATCAATACAAGCAGGAGATCGAGAACCTCTGAGAATAACTCATCCCTACCACTCCCCCGGAGGTGAAGGAGAAAAGGAGGAAAGAAGAAGCAAGGCATATGGAGGAAATGGAATGACAAGTCATCACATTTGTTGACTTGTTTGATAGAGAAGCACAACTATGGACAAAGCTGGAGGAGGATCAACAAGTCCAGCGGTGGGTCTAGGAGGAGGAAAAGATAATCACAGCTATCCAGGACCTCAAGCAGAGGCAAAAGATGATGAATATCAATGAGTGCCTCAAAGGAGTACAAGATATGAAGAAGCTGCAAATAGAGCTCATAGTTGCGCAGACATAGAAGAAGGATCGACAAGCTCAAATGGAACCTCTTCAAGAGCTAGCAGTGGAGGTCATTGCACAGGTAGAAGAGGAAAAGAAGAACATGGCACAAATTCAGGCAGAGTGCATAGATATGATCAACAAGGATATTACAACATAAGTATTGGACGTACTCAAAGAAAATGCTGTGCAGAATCAAACACAAGAAAGGTAACTCACAAAGAAGTTCCAAAATCTCGCAGGAGTTGTTGAAGAAGCACACAAATTTTAGGTGGCTTGGGACGAGCCATATGTAAGTGATGGGGGCCTATTGGATACAGACCTAGTCAGGAGAAAAGGCTATTTTTGGGAAAAGAAGCATGAAAGGAGGAAAGGACAGCTAGAAGGAAAAGCAACACATGTAATGTAGGCCTAACAACACTAGGATTAGGGGTTTTGTAATGTATTGTAAGGGATGATTAGCCAAGAATATAAATAGTTAGTACTTAGAGGAAGAGAGGGATTGAGAGAGAGAGAGAGAGAATATAGAGAGAACGAATGGTAGAGAATTGTAAGAAATGTACTATTTAGTAAGCTAGTGAGCTAGAGCAGCAGTGAGCGACTCAATCTCGAGGGTTATATTATAGGGTGAGGATCCTGGTGCGATCTAGTCAGCCTCATAGGGATTGAGGATCCCGTTGAAGAGAGTATAATCCAAGATTGTAAACATGTGCGGCATGGCATATTACTGAACCATAATAAATATCTTGAGAACCAAATCTTTGTGGATGTAGCCTAGGAGGGGGTGAACCATGATAACACCTATGTTGTGTGAATGAATGCATGTGTCTTTATTGTTTTTAAGTGGTGAATGTTAGATGAAAGAATTAACTAGTTAGATCTATTATTTCACATGCAAGCATAAAATGACTACTACAATCATATATTAGACTAAATAAATAAATATTACAAGATACAACCGCAAATATCCACTCTTTCCCAGGTTGCAAACACCTGAGTATTGTAGCCACCCATAGAGATATCTCAGGTGAGACTGGGCAGTGCACTCTGTGTGTTGTGTTTCTTTCTGTTCTAACAGAGGGGATAATAGTTTTAGAGGGATTTTGGTGGGAGCTTATTAAATCTGAATCGAGGTCAATCTATGACAGTAAGGTAGGTTCAGGATAACCGATAAAGAATCCCAAGTAGAAGAGTAGAAAATCCAACACTCAGTTGTCGCATAGACTCCCCCTATCTATTATTCATATTATATGGGAGTCTCTAATCTAGATGGCTAAGAACAATTCGATTTAGATTCACCATCACCTTCATTGGTAGATTCATCATCTCTCTGAACTATGAATTATTTATTTATGTTTGTGGATTCATCTTTCACTACAATACCTGAAAGTACAATCTCTTGAACATGTTCCTTATTTATTTGTCCTCCTTTTCTTTCATTTCTTTTCCAAACCTTTATGTATCTGACATCTTCTTTTTTCTTTGTATATTTGTCTTCATCTCGTTTTACTTCCAATCTTGTGATCTCTAGAACCTTGTCTTTGTTCACATGTTCTTCATGTTTTCTTATCGATATTTTCTTATATTTGAAATAAGTGTTCTGTTTCATGGAAGTATCAATCATGCTTCTACAATCACAAGCTATGTGTCCATAGTTACGACATTTGTAGCATTCAATGTTATGTGGGGCCACATAGGCATTTCTTGCTTGAACATTTCTTTTACAATCCCTGCAATTTGTAACCTTATGTCCAAAGTTAGTACAATAAAAACAATGACCATAAAAGAAATTTTCATACCTGGGAGTGAATGATCTTCTTTGTGGCATAGTCCTTCTGAATTTATGCCTTGACTAATCATGATCATGATTGAATCTTCTTTGTGGCTTGAACATGGATGGTATTCTTGAAGATGTACCCTTATTAGTTTTCTTGGATTATGGTTGACTATGATTCCTTCCTTTGAGTACTTATTCATAACTCTTTCTCTTTTCTTCATTTTTATTTTCTAGCAACCTAGAGTGCTTCTCTTCATTCTCTACAACTGATACATATGTTTCTGTCTCTTCAATGTTCTTGTTGAGCTTGACGATTTTACTTCTCAATGTGACAACTTCTTCTTCAAGATTCTCAACCTCTTATTCTTTCTTTAATATCTAAGACTTTGCGACTTCTTTTGTTCTCTTCGCTTCTTCAAGATAATTTTTTAATGTGATTATTTCTACTTCAAGTACTTTCTCTTCTTGACCAAACTCTAACTCAAACTGGTTTAGATCGTTATTTCTTTCCTTGAGATGATCTCTCAATATCTTCTCTCTCATTTTTGCTTCTTCCTTCTGTGCTACTATGTTGGATTCCAAATACGGTTTTTGATCTTTAAGATTTTCTTCGATCTTTCTGGCTTCTTCTAGCTGAGTTCTTAAGTTCTTGATGACCTGTTGGGCTTCTTCAAAAATGTGAACACTTTCCTTTTTTTTCATAAATTCTTTCTTGAGTGAATTGTTTTCTTCTCTTTCTTTTCTTAGATCATTTAAAGCACTAATCAATTCTTCTTCATAATAGTCTTATTTTTCAATTAGTTTTTCTATCTCATTTCCTTCATGGAATTCCATTTCAATATGTCCGCGTTTTTCACAATTAAAGAAAAACAACATACTTATGTTGATTGCGTACTCTTCATCTTTTAAATCTATTTGACATGGTGAACATATTTCTTCTTCATCTATACGTGCATCTTATTTGGCATTTTCTGAATCTGTGATGGGTGGAGAATATATATCATGTAACTTATCCCAAATTTCTTTGGTTGATGAACATTTACCAACCTTTTCTCTTACCAGATTAGGTAATCCTTCCTGGATGAAATCCATTGTTATTTTGTTATTCTTATTCAATTCCTTCTTGGCTGCAGTATTTTCCCTTTTTGAACTATCATATCCTGTAGCAATTGATTTCCAAATATCATACCCCTGTTCCTTTAAAAATACTTGTGTCCTTCCACTCGATATCTCATACTTTAAACCATTCTGACCATTAAACAGTGGCATCCCATTCTCAAAATAATCCATGATCTCCTTCCAGTGGTTAAATTGTTTCCTAAAGGAACCTGCTCTGATTCCAATTGTTGGATTACTGAGAGGGGGGGTGAATCAGTAATGAGAAATTATACCAATTATTAATCCTTTAAACCATAAAGTATATTCTTTTACTTATTCAACCATGTTCATATTTTCATCATCAATATCTTACTGTATCATAAGAATTAGCATTCATTAGTTCATAATAAACAATAAAAAACACATCCACACAATGCATAATACACCAGTATTTACGTGGAAACCCAATGCGGGAGAAAACCATCAAATTTTTTTCTTATATGTCAAGAGTTACATTCAAGAAAGCACCAACTTCCCATTCTCTAGCTACAACTGGAAGGAAGCTCCAACCCCCTAGTTTCTTAGGCTACAACCTGAGGGAAGCTCCAACTCCCCAATTCTCTGGCTACAACTGGAAGGTGGCTACAACCACCTATCCTTGCCACATCCAACCACATTGAAATATAAGTATAATGATGGAACTACTGTCACACTATCAATGTGAAATATACTGCTATAAACCTGTACCAATCAACCCGCAACAAACAACTTGTAACGACATGTACCAATAACCTGCAAACAACCAGTGCCAATATATACCATGCATCAACCTATACCATAAACAAGTGCATCAACCATGCACCAAACCTCTACAAATAACTTGTCACAACAACATGTCCAAACAACCTATCACAACATCATGTCTCATCAATATTATCAACCAAATCAAATATGCTCACCAAGACAACTCTCAACCATATGCACAATATCACCAAGATGTGCATCAACCAAGCATATCACAACAAATCATAATCATCACCAACATCATTATGTGCTTCTAATAATATACCAAGACAAGTATGCTACATCATCCATAAACCATGTTTCAACAATACTACTAACAAGTGCCTCCAACCATGTACCAAGTATGTACCAATCATGCATCAACTACTCATCAACTATGACTCATCAAGATGTACCAAAATCATCAACTATACACCTCATGTATGTGCCAACTCATCAACTACTTGTCTCAACCATGTACCAACATGTACCTCAACCATATACCAAAGACGTACACCAATATAACCATAAAACTTTATCTAACAATTCATCACTCTATCCATAAACCCAATACCATAAATCATTACATAAAACCATGTGCCACAACCTCACTATTATACAGCCTCTATCTGTAACATACGTCAACCAAAAATCCCTCATCAATTTCATCATCCAAATCTGATTTGTAAATTTGTAATAGACATGGTGTATATGATCAGATGCCTGCAAACCTTCCTTAACCTTAACAACAAGAGACTATCATTTTCATGAAACTTTACTTTAGTCTCACATGACTAATTTTGGATTAGTCAACAACCCTAACTTGAAATAATCATAACTATGTACCTGTAATGAATAAAGATCTGAAAATAGTACACAATTTTATTCAGTGTCTTTCCTTCCATTCCTGTAGATTTCACTACTTAGAACCTCCCATAAAAGGAGTTATAGTAAAAACAACATACCTTGCTGAATTATGGATTATTCTAGAGAGAGGACTTGTAGATCATGCCCCACATGGAATATTTTCTGTATGGATATAAAAATGGTACTCAACATACTACAACCTACACTCTAACCAATACATTTTTTCTTACTGAATTTGGATATGTTATGAATAAGTTATGACGTTTTTACCCGAAACACATGTTTTAGACTAGTTTCAAGACTAGCCACAAACCCTATTTTCCATGGAGTGTAACTACAAAAATATAACGACCCCCAAGTTGAAATTTTTATCACAACTACTTGGATATGTTTTCTCAACGGCCTCCATATTGTGATATCTGAATCATTGTATAATTTTTTTTTTTCAAAAATGGTGAGATGACTTGGAAATAACATACCTTAGAAAGCATCATCAAAAGACATTATCCTCCCTTGAATTTCAGCCTTGTTTACTTCACCATCCCTCTGAAATTCACCTTATATATCCTTTGGTTACCTCAATCACTTGTAGATATTAAATATTCTCAATTTTAATTAAATGAGAGACCCTTTCCTCTTATTTATACTTGTATGTAGCTTTCTCAAGGGGTTACCTTCTAACCATCTTAAACCACTTTCCTTATTTTAGGGATAACCCACTTCTAAACACTTGTTCACTTAACAATTTCTCCATTAACTTTATTATTTAAATAGTTTCTTTTGTATCCACTTTGATTTATAGTACACTCATCACTTCACTTTATTATTTAAATAATTTCTTCTTTGCAACCACTTTGACGAATTTGACCTTTTGGGGCTTCTAGTTGACTCATGAGGGTTATCCAACTTCACATGGCCATAACTATCTCACCGTGAGGAGTTATGTGACGTTGCACATACTAGTGGAAATAGAATGACATGTACTATCCATATAAAATAGTCTTAGCTTCAAATATATTAAAACTCATACCATTATACATCAAACAAACTTGGGTCCATTACCCAAACCTTTGTGCTACCGGAATTCGCTACCATACTTTCTTCAAGGGTTGATATCAATCACTAAGGGTTGAAATCAATCTAAAATATCACTCTCCAATGGTCAAAATCATTGAAAACCAACAATACATACCAAATGTCCATCAACCTAAGCCAATTGTCTAACACTATCATCCATCAACGAGTTCAAGGAACACTAGAGATGTAAATTCATGACATGGTTCATAGGGTATTCTCCATATTTCCATTTGAACTTCATAATGTCTAAATGTAGCTTAGTAAGAACTAGATTCTAGCTCAGATCATGCAACACTAGGTCATTGGTAAGATTCATCAAATATGGGAGATTCAATGTTGCTAGAAAAGGTAGCTTCATTTTAGTTAGTGAGTTCCAACTTCTAGGATTTTGTCCCATCATCAAGGAATTAACTGACATGTAACCACTACTAGGCATGAAAGGATTATTTGTCTAAAAACCAGGGTTTTTGGGAAATCCAATAAAGACTTAGACAAATGGAGGAAATCCTCCACACTGCATGTTTCCCATTCTAAAAAAAGGTGTGCTTCCCATCGATATGCTAAACATTGGAGAATATCCACTTCCTATAGATCGAACCAATGTGGGGATTGTTGATTAATTGGGTTTTTTTTCATTGATGTAAACCCTTGAAGAAAGTTCGGTAGAAAATTTTGGTAGCCCCAATAGTATGGTTAAGGGACCCACATTTATTTTATGAATAAGGTATGAAGATCAATGTACTTGCATGTAAGACTATTCTAGATAGATAGTAGAATTCATGCCATTTTCGGTGATATGTGGAACGTCACATAACTCCTCATGGTTAGATATTTATGGTATTTTGAAGTTGGATAACCCTCATGAGTTGTCTAGAAGCCACTGGAAGGTCAAAGAAGTCAAATTATTCTAAAAACTCCCAGAAGAAGTTGAGTAGTCAAAGTGGGTGAAACTAGGAGTTAATCATGGGTTAAGTTGTTGCAATAAGAAAATAATTAAAAATAAATTAGTTGCAACTAGAAGTGGATATTTTACTATTTTTGGATAAAGTGGTTATAACTGGACAAGTGGTTAAAACCAGGTTAACCCTAAAACAAGGAAGTTGGGTTAAGTGAGTTAGAAGGTAAACCCTAGATGAAGCTACTTGGAGAGTATAAATAAGAGAGAAAGGGTCTCCTATTAGAACCTATTGAGCACATTGAATATATTATGTAAGGTTTATTATAGGTACTCATTGATACATATGAAGTTATGCAAGTCTGAGGTAGCACGAAGGGTTGATGATGAAATTTTTGGAATTGCATAAATACAGAAAGAACCTAGTTTTTTAGCTGTACGCGGGATACAGTGGAAGATGTAGCATACGTACATGGGATGTCAGTATAAAAGGGCACGAACAGTTGGAAAATCCATGAAAACTTGAGTTTTTAAGGGTGTTAGGTTCTCAAAGTCTGAAAGAAATCTCCCAGGAAGGTATACAGTGATTCGGTACAAAAGATCTATCTACAAGTTCAAAAGGTGTGTCTTATTTCTATGTGTAGTTGGATATTGTTTTCTACATGAGATATGGTTATGGGGGTTTGAGGATTTACCCTAGAGAGGCTATTGGTTGTATGGAATATGTGGTATGAGCTAGATCTACAGAAATACAACACTGGTCTATTGGTATTATTCATTGGTACATCTTGTGGATTCATGTGTTGAAGACATAGCTAGTATTTCTTGGTACATGGTTGAGGTCTTATGGTTGTGAAGAGGTTGTGAATTCGTTTTTGAAGTTTAAGGTTTCATATCAGTAAGGTTTTTATGTCTAGTCCATGTAAGGGTAATTACACGTGTTCATGATTGTATACACATGTATGGCACATGACTAGAGAGATATAGATGCACTTGGTTAAGGGTTATGTATGATTATGTATGCATAGGGGACAACTATTGATTGGACACAATGACGGGTTGCAAGTTTATTTGACAGAGGAAGAAAGAGAGTTTCAGTTTCATAAAAGGTGAAAACAATATATTTTTGAAGGTGTACACAGGCTGCAGTATAGACACGTCACGTACATACATGTTGCAATATAGATAGGGTGCATACATACATGTGTTGCAACATATACAAGTCACGTACATGTTGGTATTTGTTGGTATATGTTGACTTCGGGTACAAGATTGATTACATGTTATTGGTACAGGTTGGTTACAGGTTGTTGGCACAGATTGGTACAAGTTTACAGTGGTATATCTCACAATGACAGTGTAGCAGTGGTTTCATCATTTCACTTATATTTCAGGGTGGTTGGATGGGTCAAGGATAGGTGGTTGTAGCTACCTTTTGGTTGTAGCCAAAGGACATAGAGGGTTGTAGCATGCTTCTGGTTGTAGCCAGAGAATTGGGAAATTGGAGCTTCCCTTAGGTCATAACCTAAAAATATAGGGGTTCAGAGCCTCCTTCTATATGTAGTTGGAGAACAAAGGAATTTGGTGCTTCCAATGAATGTAATTCTTAAATACATATAAGAAAAATCATTCAGTGGTTTTCTCTCGCATTGGGTTTCCATGTAAAAATATTGGTGTATTGTGTCTGTGTATGATTGTTCATTATTCATGGTTTATTTATTCTTCACTTGTTGAATGATAATGGTATATTTATAATAAAGATAAACAACACTTATATATTGTGGTTAAAAGGATTAAAAATCTATATTACTGATTCACCCCCACCCCCCACCCCCCTCTTAGTAATCCAACAATTGGTATCATAGAAGGTTCCATCAGAAATCAGTTTAACCACTGAAAGGTAGATCATGGAAAGAAACAATATGTATAAAAATGGAATACCATAGTTTGATTGACAAAATTATGCATTTTGGAGTAGAAGGATGAAAACATATGTACAAGCACAAGGATTTGAGTTTTGGCAATCAGTTGTAGATGGATATAAAAAACAAGTCATTCCTCCAACAAATGAAAATGGAAGGAAACTTAGTCTAAATAATTCAAAAGACAAAAATGCACTCCTAAATGGTCTAGTTAATTCAATATATGTCAAAGTTATGCATTGTAGCTCTGCAAAGGAGATTTGGGACAAACTTTAGAATTTTTACAAAGGAGATGCAAAAGTCAAGGAAGAAAAGCTTCAAACTTACAGAGGTCAATTTGAACAGTTGAAGATGAAAGAAGATGAGAATATTGCCACTTACTTCTTATGAGTTGATGAAACAATGAATGCAATCAAAGGATTTGGAGAAGAAGTTGATGAATCTATAATTTTTCAAAAGGTACTAAGATTTCTTCCAATGATATTTGATCCTAATATCTGAGCACTAGAAGAAGGAACATATCTAGATTCAATAAGCATGGATGAAATACATGCAATTTTCACAGCCTATGAAATGAAAACCAAACAGAAGAATCTAGTTACAAAAGAAGTAGCATTCAAACCATCCAAGAAGTCAAAGGAGAAGGAAAATTCAGATAGCAGCAACAATGACATATCAAAAGAGGATGAAGAAGTAGCCAACATGGTCAAAAGACTAAAAAACGGAATCGATGACAAATATAAAGTTTCCATTGATTTGTTTTAATTGTGATGGTATTGGTCATTTTGCTAACAAATGTCCCCACAAGGAAAATAAAAGAAATGAAGAAGATGATTCAAATAGCAAACAAATATACAAAGGCAATAACACCAAAAAGAAATTATTCAAGAAATTATTTTGCAAAAAATAAGATAGCACCTCATCAAACAAAGAAGAAGGCAGTGGAAGTGAGATAGAAAGGGTTCTAATCATGGCATTAGAAGACTCTGATGAAGAAGGCACTGAAGAAGAATATGAAGAGGCGGAATTTGACTACAAATAATAATTGATGAGTGCCATAGAAGTTATAAAAAGGGAAAATAAGGAAAACAAGCCACTACAGGCAGAACTAAAAATAAAAGAGGAATATCAAAGTTCCAACTCTGAAGAACTAGAACAAATGATCACTAAATTGAAAATCCAAGTTGAAGAAGACAAAATAATTTAAGAAGCACTCAAATAATGATTTGAAGAAAAAGACAGGATCATTGGAAGTTTGGAAGCAGATATTGTCACTTTGATAAAAGACCTTCAAAATAAAAACATGCACAACAACTCACAAGTTTTTGATGATATTATCAACAGTCAAAGGCCAAATCATGACAAGTCCAGAATTGGATAAAATCATATAGAAAAGGGATCAAGATCCCAAAAAAAAGATCAAGAAATACATCTAAGAAGTTATGTATAGACAGTCAAAGGAGAAAAGAAGTATTAAAAGGAAGATCACAGGAACATTCCTCCACCCAGAAGATTCATATTTCAAAATCAGTGAAATTTAGAAACAAGCAGGACTCAAGTAGAAGAAGGATTCAGAAGAGTAACTCCTTTCAAAATATATTCAACTCCCAATTATCAAACTATCTTATTTAGTTTATGTTATTCATGTAAACATTTTGGACATAAAGCTGTAAATTGTAGAGGAAGTAGTAGAAACGGAAACAACTATGAAAGTCATGCACAAAATGGTTATCCAAGAAGGCCTAGTGAAAGACAAAGAAGAAGCTACAACAAATTTAAGTCCTTGAGCACTGAAGTGGAATGCTACAAGTGAAACAACTTTGGAAGCATAGCCAAAGATTATAGAATGACAGTCCCTCAAAGATAATCACAACAGAATAACAACAGTCACAGATAAGAAGTAGAACCTCATTAGAGAAGATGGATAAGAAAGAAGAATCAGTATAACAATTAAGAATGCACACTCTCTCTACAAGCTAAACACAAGAAATGTGGTTGGTATATTGACAATGGCTGCTCAAAGCACATGAAAAGTGATGAGGACGTGTTTCTAACCTTGAGAAAGGAAAGATATGGATCGACCTCCTTTGAAAATAAGGATTCAACTAGAATCATTGGAAGAGGAACAATCATAATTGGAAACAAGGATACCAAGGAATAAAATTTTATATTAGTGAAAGATATGAAACATAATATTCTAAGTGTAATTCAAATGTGTGACCAAGTTCACAAATTTGTGTTTGATTCAAACAAGTGAGAGATAAGAAAATCAGCTTCAGGCGTATCGGTTGCAATGGTTGTAAGAACTTCAAGCAACATATATGTATTAAGTGAAATTGGAAATGAAAAATGTTGTCTAAGAAAGGAAGATGAAGTTTGGATATGGAACGGAAGAATGGTCACATAAAATTTGATAACCTTGTCAAATTCAGCAAAAAGGAAGTAGTCAAAGAAATTCCCCAGATCACGGATCCAACAAACACATTATGCAAGCATTGTCAACAAGGAAAGAAAACAAATACCAAGTTTAAATGAAATGAATACTCCACAACAAGACCGTTGTAAATTGTGCATACTAATCTAGTTGGACCAACTATAACAAAGGGTTTAAAAGGTGAGAAACATTTTATGTTATTGATTGATGATTATAAAAGGATGACTACAATTTGTTTTCTCAGGAAGAATTCAGAAGCATTCAAGAACTTCAATATATACAAGAAAATGGTTGAAAATGAAATGGATTCAAAAATCATATGTTTGAGATCTAATAATGGAGAAGAGTTTACATCAAAGGAATTTATGGACATCTATAGCAAGCATGTTAAGAACCAAATATTAATATAGCATAGAAAAATATCAGAAAAAGTACTCAACACCTTGAAAAAGAGATAATTTCAGATAATAAGCCTCTTCGAGGGGGAAACCTCCTTTTACCCCACTTAAATGTTCAAGTACAAGATGATTCCAAATGAAAATGTCTCCTTGGTATATATAGGAGACTAGGAGGTATAATTACAACTAATGGAATAAAGCCGACATAAATAAAATAACATTACTAATCTAATATGCCCCAATAAAGGGGTAATGAGCCAATATTAAGCCTTAACATGCCCCTCCCCTTGAGACAAGTGTTGTCCGCAATGCTTGAGTAACTCTGGATGCTTCTGTATAAAAGACTCATCTTCCCAAGTGGAATCTTCAGCTGGTAGTTTCCTCCATTTAATGAGATACTTTGAAATGGATCTATTCCTCAGCGAGTGAATTCTTGTGTCAATGATGGCTGGGTAAAATCATGAAGATGGGTAACACTTTTGCTTGTTTTATGACAAAAAAAACTATATTTTCACAAGTTCTTCAACTTCCGGCATACAAAAATATTTTTTTTATTTAGAATTTCACTTTACAGTAAAAACAAAACTTGTGAATAATTTTGCTATATTTCTAATGACTAATTTTCAATTTTTTTTTATCAAGATTTGATATGTCAATTTGACAACTGTTTAACAGTATGTTCCTTAAACATGAAAGGAATCATAATGAGTTATTGTTTTCCACAACAATGTATCTATTATTAAACTTATGTTTTTAAGAAATGAAATATACTGCAACAATCTACAAAGACTCTATTTTATTATGACTATAATTTTGAATCTAACGGATGAATATTATAATTTCTAGAATTTTTTTAAGTTGACCAAGATGAAAACG